>JAQIWH010000105.1:0-75535 GCA_034695005.1 Cryptops parisi | reverse complement strand
ATTTATTGAGCCGTACTTGGTACTTGTATTTTAAAGAACTTTAAAGTACCTATTCAGAAAGTACTTGTACTTGTACTCAAGTACGTACTTACGGGAACCCTACCCACCAGTAACTACTACTGTACCACAGTATTACTTACTCATAAGCGTTATTCACAACTTTTTTAAAAGTAGTTTATTTGACTTTCAATAAATCGATTCAAATTTAAGCGCGTTCATTTGTCACCAAATTGGATTTTTACAATTTTCAGCCATACTTCAGAGTTTGAAGTATGAAACATGTCTGAAGTTCAGACAAGTTTCGAGATCACATATCGACATAAGTAATATATCACGACGACGAGAGATTTATGTTCCCAGGTTTATGGTTTATGTTCGACACTTTTGAAATTCCATTATTGTACGACATTTTTGTTCAATTTTTTTTCATCCATTTCATTTTAAACAGCAACATACCACATTGTGCACTCCACCCCTAAGCTAATAAAACGTCACGTCTTCTTGGCTTGATGTAAACGAGAGGTCCCTGGTTCGATCCCAGGCAGAAACAAAATTTTTTTTTTTTAACTTTGGTTTGAATTCAAAATATTATTTTTTTATCATGTTATTTATGTTTCTTTATAAAGAATGTTCAATTTTTTTTTTCATTTCGAAACATGTCTGCAGGTTGTACAAATCTGTTTATTAAAAAGTGACAAATAAACGGACGTGGTAGTTAACTTTAAATTCCAAAACATTTCTATTTTTTTATAATCTATATTTTCATCTCAAACTTCGATATTGTAGGACAACAACACGACAACGACTGGCCTACAAATTGCATTATTTTAGTTACCACTAATTTTTTTCCTCTCAACTCCAATCGGTTGACATTTATTTTAAATAATGGGCCAACATTTGCACACAAATGGGAAGTCACTCTGCTTTTAATGCGCACCCAACAAGTGAAATGCGACTTTTGTGGTGACGACGTTCAATTGCGCAATGTACAACGGGGAGGCGATGACTTAATAAATAAATACATACATACACAACCACTGGTTTTGTTCGACACCTACATCGATCGTATGCCAGCACTAGTTTGGTAATAAAACTACTACTACTACACCATTTTAATAATTTTATGGCTCACATAAGTATTCCTACTAACGAGTCCAACACATTTTAGATTGATGTTTTAAACTACATGATTGTAAAAAAAAAATAATCCCGCGTGAAATGGAATGTCGTAAATTCACAGCTATTTGCCCAGAAAAGCTATAAAACAACTCATAAAAATCACTTGATTACATTGTTATCGATAACTGCGAAATTGAGATTTGCATCCCCGTTGTAACGCGAGATTTGAGTTAACCAAAGAAGAGGGACGGTATCATGTAATAAAATAATTATATGTGCTCGTATCTATGGGATGTATTGTTAACGATAATGTAATTTCACGAAACATCCCTATTCGTAATAAAGACTAATACGGAAGCCTTCATTCAAAACGGCGGCGTATGTTCACGACAACGAAACGGAATTTGAGCTGAAATTATATTGAAACGCTAATACAAGGAACATGACAAAAGTCAAGAAAGAACGAACTGTGCCTCAAATATGGGCCTAGCTAGTGCTGTCAAGAGACAAACTCATACCTGCCTAAAACATACATATATCCCTTCAAAATTGGACACCTAATGGGTGACAATCAATGTGTTGCTGATACTTCTTTGCCATTTACTCAAAACTTATGAATTGTTACATGCAACGTTATTCCGGGCACGCCTTCAATTGTTAAATGTTTGCTAGAATATTATCAGGTCTTCCATAAAGATTCCCATTCATTTCATATTTTTGAAAGACATCGTCAACAACAACAATAATAATAATTCTACTCGTACACTCCACCTCTATAAAATAATTCCCAAATCCCAATATCCAAACCATTTACTACATAACAGATACTCTTACAATAGCTCTGTTTGAAATAACCTTCCTATTTACTTCCGTAAAATACCTTTTACAGTATATGTTTGTTATACTGCTTTTTTTGTTAAGAGTTAAGGTCTTTTGTATAATTATTTTTTTTTTCAATTTGGAACGTAGAAAGTAAAAATAAATTAAATGTACAGTAAAAGTAACAAGTTCATAATTTTTAAATTTGCAGTTTATTTTTCAATATTTCCCTGAGCTTCACTGGTTCGGAAAAAAATTGGCTAATCCGGCCATTTTTTTGGTCCCAAACTTTACGGATTTGTGAGGTTCAACCTGTATCGCATAAATATACTGTAGACTTAAATTATCTAGACTTGTTAACTGAGACTTATACATACTGCCGTTCTAATCATGAAAGTCGACCTACATCGGAAATAATTGATTTTTCGCTATAACTGTAACTTCTGGTAAAAACATTTTACCTTGTTTTGACAGTAGTTTCAACTTATTTGAAAAACATCAACGCGGTTTTAACAAAACAACCAAAATACATATAGAAAAAAAAAGCGAAAATATATTTAACGTACACGTAGTAGAGTACAAAGAACAAGGTCAATAGGTTTACTGCCTTGGACAGGCTGAATAGATAGTGAAAATGACCACCATTTGGATGCTCGATATCGCTAAGCTGCACCTTTAGAATCGATGAAGCGAACCCAAAGGAGAACTAAAAAGTAGTAGCATTCGCCTTCTCTTCTAGACTATGTATAGGAGCATTTTAGAAAACGCGGTCAGGCACCCCCGTCAGGTGGGAGGGGGGAGGGAAACCTTTTGGCTGGTGGACATTTTCCAGACTTCTAGGATGAGGGCTTATTGACTGGTGGGATCGAGTACAAGTGAAGAAAGGGATACATGGCCCCCGAACACAAGGATTTTTCCTCTATACTGCATTACTAGTATAGAGACCCTGTGGGTACACCACCGGGAGTAACACTAACCACCACCCAACCCCATCCGCCCCCCTTTTCACGACATTACGGCTGTCGTGAGAATACGGTGAACTGCTCAACACGTTGTCTGGGTCACCACTCACTTTCCTTTTTTCGTCGGGTTGCTTCTTACTTCTTCGTAACTCTACTTGTGCTAATAGTGGTGGTGGTTCGAGACGACGGAAAAAGAGGAGGAGGAGGAGGAGGTAGGAGGAGAGTTCGCGAAAAGAAGGGGAAATGACCGAGAAAAAAGGAGAAGGCCAAGAAAAGGAAGAAGGGGGGAAAAACGTAGGGAGAGACCTTCATTGGTGGTGGTGGTGGTGAGAGTGGTCTACTATAAAAAGTGAGCTAAAGGAACAGTTTTTCAAGAGTGTCGCGTTGCAAGTAACTTGCCAGTGCAGTCACTGGATGTTTAAGAAATATAGTAATAACAAAAAAAAGAAACTTGAGTCTAGTCATTTGCTTTGAAGAAAATGACTGAGGGCAATGAAACACCTTTAAAACTTAATCGAAACTACTGTTAAGGTGCCTTGACCTATAATAACGTGTTATTCAATGTTAATAAAATTACGTATGAAGTTTCACGTATTTACGGAACTTGTAAGATATTTGACGGTACAGTATTGGTGATGTCACTTGTATAAACATGAACTGTGGTTAGTATCAAACCAACCATCAAACTATGTATTTCAATTTTCAAAAATATATTAACAGTATCTAAATACAGTACTTATATATTAGAATTTTTATTTAAAATCTTATACAAATTTATGAATAAAATTTAATAATAATAATAATAATAATAATAATAATAATAATAATAATAATATACATACTTTAGAATAAAATTGATTTACGCTATTCGTCCCTATCCCAGGAGTTCGGTGGTATAAGGTGAATTCAAACAAATTTTTAGGGATATAGTGTATTATATTGATAAAAATTACACACCGGTACAATAGTTATAGTATAAAGCAACCTATAACGTGTTATTCGATGATAATAAAATAAAGTATGAATGTTTCACGCATTTACGAAACTTGTAACACATTTACTGTACAGATTTAGTGACGTCGTTTGTTTGTATAAACAGGAACTGCGGTTGATATCAAATCAACCTCCAACTACGTATTTTATTTTTTAAAAATATATCAACAGTAAATACAGTACTAAAATATTAGAACATTAATTTAACATCTCATAAAAATGTATGCATAAAACTAAATAATAATAACAATATTCATACTTTAGAATGAAACTGTTTTATGCTATACGTCCCTGTCCCAAGACTCAGGAGTTTGGCGAAATTAAACGATTTCAAACAAATTTTGTAAGGATATACTGCATTGTATTGATAAAAATTACAGGTTGTGCGACAACTTTCCATAATTTATTAGTTCACCCTTCTAATCATAACCCCTCAATGCTTGTAAATTAGTTTCGCAATGCAATGACCGGTTTGAGGTTTGTAGTTACCCAGATGGTGCACATGAACAGTAGAATGTAATTATTATTTTCGAGTTATATACGTATGCTATGATTTTATCGGTTCATTTTGTGTATTATGTATACAAATATAAAATTATACATATACTCTTGTCATTAAAACATTAGTTGAATATTGTTTTTAGATACTCTTCAATGATATTAGAACAGTCATATACCCACACACAGTTAAATCTGCTGTAAGCTTACAGTAACAGAAGTATAACCTATATGTTATATAATACAGAAGCCTATAGTAAATACTGTGCTGATGTCGGCTTATATACAAAGAGATTCAATTCTA
Organism: Cryptops parisi; assembly: GCA_034695005.1. Taxonomy (NCBI): domain Eukaryota; kingdom Metazoa; phylum Arthropoda; class Chilopoda; order Scolopendromorpha; family Cryptopidae; genus Cryptops; species Cryptops parisi. The sequence continues at coordinate 70,840 of JAQIWH010000105.1, read as the reverse complement.
AAATGGCCTTGAAAACCTTTATTGGAACTTCCTCACTTCCATCAGGCGAATAATAAAGTAACTTTGGCCACGAAAAAATGTTAACATTGGGGGTCCATTAACAAAATTTCACAGCTTGCCAACATCCTGCATTCGTACTTATTGCTATCCATTTGTCCCCAGCTATCAAGTTTCATTCTTATCCCATCTCCTTTTGATTTCTATCTGAACGCATCCTGCTTTACATGATATATAAATATATTAATTAACAACAAAATTTATATACAGTACATGTACATGATGCAGTTAGTTTGTATCCAGTTACAATAATTGAACACACCCATACAACTAGTTCGTTTGTCCAGTATACCTAATCTACAGATGATTTATATGTTCGATATGTAAATGTATGAAAATAGAAAGAAAAACTCATCATGCTTCACATCATCCAACTAATTTTTTGTTGGTTTGACACGGGACGTGGCATCTTTACTTTTTTTTCTCGTTATTTTTTTTTTTAAAAATATTTTTATATACATACATATATAAAAATTCTTTAATATTTTAAAGGAAGGAAGATGCTCGGTTCGATAATGTGCATCATCAACAAACATCATCAGATTCATCATCGTGGTCTGATCCGCCCTTTCACAGATGAGCACCTTCAGCGATATAGTGAGAGAGAGATGTAAGGGCCAGAGGGCACGTCACACAAGTTTGAGAGCCACTGAACGTGCAAACTAGGGGAGACTTGTATGAAAAATTAGAAGGAAAAAGGGCAAAGTCCTTCATTCTACCAAACGCGCGCGTAAAAGAATTTAAAAAAAAAAAAAAAGTTATGACCAAATTAGAATCAATTTTTCCAAAATCGATAATAAAACAGTCACGAGCTTTTGCGTGCATACAAAGTAGCAAACGAGAAGTGAATTGATGATCCTGACTACTAAACTATTAAAAGACGAGGGTTGGCTCTCCAGAAGAGAGAGAGAGACAGAGAGAGAGAGTTGAGTTGAGTGAGTGGGATGGCAACCCATTTTTCCCAGCAGGCAACTGGAGCACAGCATCAAAGGGATTGGGAGAGACGCTCCTCAACTCTTTTTGGAGAACCAGAGTTGTGTCGAAACTACACTAGTTCGCACCACGAGGTATAAAAACTCTTAACCCGAGCAACACTTTTAAGAACTTTTCCTAGAACGTATTGCGCAAGGGGATAAAACCAATCTGGTTGTCTTTTAACTTCTTTTTTTTTTATCTCACTTGGGCAAAGCACCAAAGAAAAAACAAAAGACCAACAAAAAACGAAACAGCTTCTTTTTTTTTTTTTTTAAATACCCACGTTCAAGAAAAAATGCACGCGATGAGTGAACTTGGTAGTGCCATTGAAACACCAGTTGTTTACGAACCAAGTTATCGATGAAGAATGGGATGACATCCAACACGACGTGAGCAGAATACGATCGGTAGGTGATAAAAATTTTCCACCACTTAAGTAATATTAACTTTTTCTCCCCCCTTCTTGTCCTTTGAAGTTTTCCTTCGTTTGTTGTTGCTGTTCAAACACTCGTCGGCGTTGTATAGTAATACTAATGATGGTCCAGTTTTACGCGATAACACCTATTACGAGCAATTTACACCTCTGCGAACCAAAATTATGAGACAACAGTCCTCGTAAACAACTGAAAAATTCCCCTCAGTAGACATTGATAGTCTATCTCGAGTTGCTTCTGAATTTGTGATCAGATTTACTTTTATATTCCATTCGAAACACCGGTAGTCCACTTTCCCAACGAAACTCGGGAACATGTTCGTTTCGCTCATTTGCAAACGACATGATAAAATCCCTTAGTCTTGCAATGTACAGTACGTACTAAAAAAAACAAATAGACCACAGTATAAGAGTACGGAATTTTCCATCTACAAGTAGACTGTACAATACCCCCCCCCCTCCTCCGCGTAGCGCTGTGAATTCGTTCTTGAAAACTCGAGCGCCAACCAAAAGTATCTGATATACAAAACATTGATTTCTCGCAATAATTAATATAAGTCAAATTAATCAGTTCTCAAGATCTAGAAAACTATCAAAATTAAGTAAAAAAAAAATAGTAATAAAAAACAACATTTAACAGCATTGCTCAGTTAACAGCATTGTTAACTTACATAATGTAGAATGATCAAACAAACTGAATACAAACGACAATACATATAATAAATATGATAAAATTATAATAGAACTTTAATCGTCGAATCTATGCAAACCCAGCCCGAACGTGCGTTTACAGTGTAGGAAATTTGGCGTCTAACGTAAGATCGAATTTTTTAAAGCATTTAACTACCAATTAAACAAAAACCGATACGGTGACCTTTACATCTTAGAAAATGTTTTGAGAATATATTTTCACTTCATTGCCAGCTATTATACATTTGTCATCAATCTTTTTACACAGTATATATATATATAGCCTACATTTCATTCCAATATTCATTTTGACCTTATGACAAGTATAGCATGTGTAGCTGACCATGAGATAAAAATATACCTGGAAACTTGTCCTGAGAATTAAAGTATTCGTTTCTAAACATAAAGATAATTTTTTTTTTTACACTTCTGACTTCTTATAATATGGTTAATAATAAGTTTGTCAAAAAACAACTTTCAATTCTAAATACTGTATTTCTATTATGTTATTTATCAGAATTCCGATGGTTTGTCCATAAGGGTGGGTGGTGATTTTTATACATAGATACAGTGAAACAATCTGAATTCATTTTTGTGAACACGCAATACATTTTATAGAAATGATTTTTTTAAAAAAACATTTTTTTATTTAATTAAAATTTTATTTTATTCAAATAAAATAAATATGCTTACCGACACGCTCTAGGAATACCGCGTAGAAATGCCTAACATGATGACTTAATTTGTTAAATCAGACATCATAATTCAAATAATTCTTACAAAACCTAACTTGGTTTATTTAATTTAATTTATTTTGATTTTTAGTAAATGTGATATTTTTTAGGAAATATGATGTAGCTATAAAATGTTGTGAGCTGTTAATTTTATACGGTTTTAAAAACCGAGCGTGTTAATTTTTTCTTGTTTGGGGTGAAAAAAAGAAATTTTAACAACAAGCCTTGGGCGAGTAAATCATTAAAAATCGTTGTTAGGGTGTCTGTTAGTACGCGGTTAAGCAAAAATAAATTCCCATTAATTAAATAAATAAAAGTTAGTTCGCTAGGATCTCACTATAACTGTTTTTTTTCTTCTAGCGTTCAGCTCAACCCGAAGTTTACACCACAAATGCTGGTTCAAAGCCAAAACCCGACGAAATATTTATAAAAAAGCAAACCACAAGTTCCTACTCAAATACCTGACGAATCAAAGAAAAAGCAAAGAAATCAATAGAAGAAAAAGTTACGAACTCATCCAACGTGCAAGTCCGCTAGTGCCCTAACTACTAAACCTCATTATACATAATTGGCCAACACTGCCAACTAATAAACTTTTTTTCTATCGTGTGAATAGAGCATTAATCAACCGTGCCAAAATGCTGTTCAAGTGCTGGCGTACTCTCGTCAGTGCAAAACTGACACTAATCTCGCTAAGCCTCTTTTTGGCCTTTCCGAACAGCCCAGGGGTGGAATCGTTCGCAGTCTCGCAGAGAAGAATGCACAACATTGTGGTGGACGACGACACGCCACAACTCGATTCACAATCGACATCCAATTCGTCACCCTTTGGTGACAAGGTTACCTCTGAAACTGTCCTCAGGCGGTACGCTCGCTCCACCATGCCTGATCGTCCCATCAATTTGGTTCACCTCGACCTTAAAGGTGCGCCACCCAAAGTGAGTTACTACGAAGAGTTCTTTGCATTCGTCCGTCGCATGGGTGCAACGGGACTTCTCATCGAATATGAAGACATGTTTCCATTCTGGGGACCGCTGAGTGCCATCAAAGCCAAGAACGCTTACACACGGGCTGACATCGAAAAGATCATCGCCCTGGCCAAGCAATCCCGACTGGAAGTGATACCGCTGATTCAGACGTTTGGCCACCTGGAATTCGTTCTCAAGCTGTCCGAGTTCCAAGAACTGCGCGAGACTTCGCTATTTCCCCAAGCAATCTGCCCTTCGAAAAACACCAGCATGCAAGTGTTGTATCACATCATCGACCAAGTGATGACTCTGCATTCGGATGTGAATTGGCTGCACATCGGTTGCGATGAAGTCTTTCAACTGGGGTCATGTCCCGATTGCCAGAATCGGATGTACAAGGAGCAACAGAGACGAGGGTATTATGCTGGCAAGCATTTTCTCTTCTTAGATCATGTACGAACGGTAGCGTCTTACGTCAAAGAAAAGCACAGAGTCCAACCCATCGTTTGGGACGACATGTTGAGAACCATATCCGAAACGGAACTGGTGTCTGAACTAGGCAACGGTCTGGTAGAACCCATGGTTTGGGTGTATGTCCCTCAGATCTACCGATTTGTCGATCCCGGTGTGTGGCGAAAATATTCCAGAGCCTTTCCCTCCGTGTGGGCAGCTGGAGCATTCAAAGGCGCCTTCGGACCCACCATGTTTGCCGTGAATAGTTACCGCCATCTAGAATGCACCGTTGAATGGCTGGACGTGATGAAAACGCAAGGTGTCTATTTCAAAAACGGTTTCCGTGGTTACGTCCTTACTGGGTGGCAACGTTATGACCACTTTGCGACGCTCTGCGAGTTACTTCCTGCTGGCATACCGTCTCTGGCCGCCAACTTGGTGCTCATCAATCACACCAAAATGGACGATGGCTTGATGATGAAGCTGACCAAAACCATGACGTGCAGTCCTAGGTTCCGCCAACCCACCATTCGATCCATGGCTAAAAACCCTTTTCTGTGGGAATATTCTCGGTGTGCCTTTCCAGGAAGAACTTTCTTTCGTCTCCTACGCACTTTCAAGCAAATGAGATCGAAAGTGAGACGTCATGTACGTACCGTCACTGAAGAACAGGCCTGGATTGCCAACTACAATGTCCGCCACAACTTCTCTAGTCCGCAGCGCATCGTGGAAGCCATCACGTGGCATAATGAACTTTTGCAAACGACAGAACGACTGAGGGACGATATCAAAACGGCCTTGGGCAATGTCTACGACAGTCACACTGTAAACGAATGGTTAGAACAAAATATGCGACCATTACTAGAATCGCTGAAAAAGTTGGACTCAGATGCACATGCTCTGATGGCAAGAGAAACATGGCCAGCTCGTCCTTTACCATCAGACTATGATGCATAAACATAGTAGTACAGTACATAAACATAATACATACGCATTCGGTACATCTCACTCAGCTGAAGTGCCATCGGTTCGTTTGTAAAATATATAACATGGTGAAACATGAAAAACTATCGAGTTCTAATTTCACTGATGTCTACTATTTAAGATTCTTTCTTACATAAATCACTCTAAAAATTTGATGTGATATATTGTTAAGTGCCACTGTTGTTTTGAGAGTATTTACTATATTTCGTGTAAAATGTACTGTTTTTTTTTGTTTACAATCGTGATTGTTATTATGGTTCCTATTTTTTTTGTTGCAATGGAGATAACTTGAATCAAATTATAGCTTGTGTTTAAAGCCCCAATGTTCCTGCACAGTGCTTATCACTGTTGACCCATTACAAATGTAATCAAAGAAACATAAGCATTCTAACAATTGTAATTTAAACCTTAATTTTAGGTCATAGATCTTGATATATTGTACTATATAACTTGTATGTTGTAATTTTTTTTTCATTTAAATAATTTTTTACTTATTCCAGGCCTTGCTCTCTAAGTTTAAAAAGTCAATCTGCAATAAACTTGTGTGATTTTTCAGACTTGTTCTTTGGCACGCATTTCTATCTGACAAACGATGCAACATATAATCAAAGTCATTATAACTCAATCTTGTCGACGAGAATAAAAAAGGAAAACGAAAACAAAAAACAAAAACCCAATCCAAAGTAAAACTGGCAAGTGTTAAGACTGTCAAAATTAACAACAAACCACAACGTCTCATCAGAAAAAAATAAAAAATATCCAAGAAGCATTTTTGATAATAACTACGACTGTTTTTATGTCCACCCATTAAACGTTTCAATATATCTACTGGAATAAAAATGATACATTTTTATATAAAATAAATATAATAAGTATATAATAGGCTAAACTGTAGATTAGGAATGCACAACTTTTTGTTTAAACAGCGATCCATCATAAAATTGTGAGTCAAAAAGTAGTTGTCACGCATCTCTAATAAACAAGTTTTTAGTAGTTTCTAACGATGACAGAATGGAAATCAAATTTTGTCTGTCAGTTTGTTTAGGCATCATTCCAAACCAGAAAAAGAAGAAAATTGAGCCAGGTTACACGAAACTTTGCAACCTATCTAAAGGTCAACCAAAATTGAAACTTTGATTATCAAAATTTCTAATACCCCTCCCTCCTCCCTTGAGAAAAACTCGCGAATGTGAAAAGGCAAAGGAGTCGCAAGTTTCTAGTTCTTGCCAACTACAATATGAACGTTTGAATCTTGCCAATAATGAACTTGATTGAAATCCATATACTATTTATTCAGTGTGTAAATATATCATTGCATTATACAATTGTAGTCTACTCATGCTTGAGCTTCATTGGAATTAAATCATAAAAATAGCAAGCTTATTCACGTCCAGCACGACTATTAGTAGTGCTGAACGTTTCTAATGATTTGTAGACATTGTACTGTACAATGTGTACAGTATCTTAATAATAAACGTCTAGAAGTAACGCTGACGCGAGGAACGCTGACGCGAGTAACGCTCCAGCAACAATGAGAATGAGAATGAGGAGGTTAGGTATTGATGTTCAAGTAAATTGGAAAATGTTTTATTAACTAGCGCCCGTGCTTCTGCACGGGTTAACCTTTAGTTGTCAATAATATTCAATGGAGAGTACAATAAGAAAAAAATAATGATTGTTATGGTGTTTTTTTTGTAGTTTTTTTTTAATTATATAGTTTCTAAAGTATATTATATCGCAACATACTATACTTTAGACATGTCAAAATATTGGTTTCATGAAAATATTCAAAAGGCTGTTATAATAAAAATGTTGAGTTTTAAATATAATAAAACATTCATAGGGTTCTTTACAATGGTGGTATTAGAAAGAGCATTGATCACAACAATAGTTATTAAAATGCAAGATTCTGCTACAACAGCTTCTGTGCAAGTCTATTACCGGTATATGCAGAGGAGTTATTTTAGTTTTTAGTTTATACGAATTTTAAAATGTACATCACTGCATAGTATCAGCGCAATAACATCACTGCATAGTATTAACGACTTGCAGAGAAGTTGCTGTAGCAGCATAATGCCTTTTAATCGATATTGTTGAATCAATTTTTATTTCAGTTGGATTGTTAAAAATAAATGAAATGACAGTGAATTCTGACTGAATGAAACGCTGCCTAGTACCTACAATATTACTCATAGTAGCTACGCTACGACTCATAGTTTACAATGTGACAATGCGATTTCTGGTTTGTAACAATGCGAAGTCAATAGGAATACCACCATTAGGCAGGCAGCAAACGAGCACAAATTTGCTCAACCATTTTTACTTAATCAAATATCTAGCATGTTAGATATTTGATTGAGCAAAAAGTGCTTGAGCAAAAACGGTTGAGCAAATGTTGAGCAAATTTATGCTCGTGCCTTATAAAGAGCCCCATGAAAGTGCTATTATATCCAAAATTCACCATTTTAATTATAATAACCTTTCGAATATTTTTTGAAACCATACTCTGACTCACCCTGTATAATGATATAGTATAATCAATCATTGACATACTTCAACCATAACATGTAACTTTGGTATAGTTGTAGTTATATAGTACCTACAACTATAATCTATAGCGGTAGCTTCATAGGTACTATGTACAGTACAATACAAGATCGTTTTAAACTAGCAGATTAGCATGGTATTTGGGGGTAAAGTGCTATTGCTTTCGGGTAGACTATCAATTCAAAACGAGTTAAAATATTATGTAACAACATTATTTTTCTTGATGGCTAAGGGAAGAAGGAAGCAAGGTGGAAAGAATCAATTTCGCTTTGGAATTCCCCGTTCAGATGCAAAACATTTTGCGTGACAAAAGTCAACAAACTATCACAAAAATCGACGTTTGAAGAAATAAGCACGACTGTCCACAACTGTACCGTACACTACTACTACTACAAAAAAACACTTTATTTAAGACAAACTCGTGAACTGAGAATTCAACTTTTCGCAAAAAACAAAAACCAAATTTAATCTTACAGAAAAAAAACAAACTAAGAATTCCGCGGCGGAAAACAAAACAAAACAAACAAACCTTATTTCGGATTTGGAACTTTAAGAAACTCATAACCACAAAAAGCAAAATAAAAAACAAAAAACCCAGATTTTCTTTCAATGATTCCAAAATCGAATTTACACTTCACTTTTTAATGAACGAAATTTTTGTTAGTGTTAAACTAGTTATAACTACTCGTTTACATTATTAATAGAAAGACTTTTAAAAAATCGACCTGTACTGTACCTGTGTCACCATCTGTTGGCAGTCGTTTCAAGTCACGGATCCAAAACAACACAACTCTGACTGGAGACATCATATCAAGGCGATGGCGGAGAGTAATGTACCCGACGAAGGTACCAGTGAAGAAGAACCTCCCCAGGGACCATGGATCGGTGATGTGTTAATTGTGGGCGCTGGATTAGCTGGTTTGGCTGCTGCCCATCATTTGGCGAAAAATGGAATGGTGGATTTCAGGATCCTCGAAGCCAGAAACCGAATTGGAGGGCGGATAGTGTCCATTTCATTAGGTGAGATACTCTCTCCAGGTGTGGTAGGTGGTTCCAGAGGATCGTGTCGTTGATCCATTGATTACCTGGGTGTAAACAAAACTCACGTTTTATAAGAAGGAAAACAATATACTCTTAACTCTTCAAGATTCACAAGAATCTAGTATTTTGAATTGGTTTACTAAATTCTTCTTGATTTACTTTAAAATTATCTTATCGCTTCATATATAAAAAATAAAAATAAAATATTATTTTGTGCTTAAAAACAACTACCGGTACTTACTGTAATTTGTAATTCTTGGCAATGTTTAGAGAATTCGGTATGTTTTTGGGGCGAATCGCTTGAAAACGTGCTTTTCGCAGTGAATTCAGCACGTTTTCAATGAATGGATTCAAAAGAAGCTAACTACACTGAATTAGCTATGTTTTGGGTCGTTCGAATCGCTTGAAAATGTGTTATTTTTCAAACCTCATCTTCAGCAATTTGTCAACTTGACTTTTAACAACACAATTATTACAAAAAAATATTGTAATATCCCGAACTTCATAAACTGTTGTATTCAATTATTAACTATAGAAGAGTTGAAGGGGGAAAAAAACAAAACATTAAAAATAGTTATCTATTACTGGGTGTAAATATTATTATTATGCAGGCTACATGTAGTTAAATTTGTTTCTCATATTGCATCAGTGCCATGGCTAAAACGATTGCACTAATACGAGGTCAACATCTTGACATTTAACCACCGTTAAAATAATCTTACTATTAGAAGGACTTAATAATCTTACTAATAGACATAGGTACCGGTAGTTACTTCAAAAACACGATTAGTTGAATGATTAGATTACTTATTTTTTGGTTAAAAGTTAACTAACTTTCTGTTAATGTGACAAAAGTTAAGATACAAACATTGGCTAAATAAATAAATCTTGGTGAAACATGCTTTTAGCATTACAAGATTATAACAAGGTCAAAATGCGTCTCATTTTGTTGTTAAGCTTGTCAAGCATAAATTACTGAAGACTTTACAGTTGAGTGGCTTATCTAATCGAGTCAGTGATAAATATAATAAAAAAAAAAAGGTCTTAGCGGATATAATTTTGAACAAAACAGTTTTTCTTCAAATAAAATTGGTTTCATTAGTGAGATAAATGATTAGACCTACATCCAATTATTCATTTAACAGGATTTTGTGAACTTTTCTTTAATGTAGAAACCGTTAGAATGTATACAATTTATCTAAACTCAGTTCTGTTAAATGCATAGAGGGTGCTTCCTAGCTTCCTCGCTTGCATAACTTTATCTAATATACTAAAAACTATTATCTAAAATAAAAAAAAATTACAAAAAATTACAAAACTGTTATCATAGTTTTGGAATTAACAGTTTTGTTATTTTGGTTACACATTTTAAGCTGTAACTGTTAAGACCTCCTGACTAGGGTTTCTCTACCAGTATATATCGGTATCAAAAACCGGTATTTCTCAGGATTTTTTCAATACCAAAAACTGTTTTTTTTTTTAATTCGGTATTGGTACCGGTTTTCAACTTACCTCAGTTTAACCTTAATTTACAGTCCTATTACAAATAATGTTTGTACTAAATAATATCAAAGTTATCTGATCATTCTTTGTATTTCTCACTTATATCACACTTGTATTTCTCAAAAAAAGAAAAAATGCTAAAAATCGTTACAAATCATGTGATTTCTATTGTTTTTAAATACCAAATACCGGTTTTACCAAAAGTAACGGTATTTGAGAAACCCTACTTTTGACACATGTAATTTGTGGACAAATGTGACATCAGCTTCTTGCCAACCAGTTTTCATTGGTTGGGCAAAAAGCTGATGTCACAGTTGTCCATAAATTGTTTCACTTGCCACCATAGTGAACAAACTATACCATCTATACCATAGTTGACAAACTCACTTTTTACAGGTTTTGAGTTAAGTTAATGCATGAAATGAGGCCACTAAGTCATGATCTAGGTATAGACTAAAAATTATACCGTTTAGCTGGACCAATTAAAGAAAGTTACATGGCACTATGAACCTGATGGAATAGCAGGCAACCCTATGGAGTATGGACCAACCACACGTAAAATCGTCGTTTTCTCAAATTTAAGTTTTTTTGACTTAGTTCAGTATGGTTTAAGACGATCCAATTGTTTTCAATGTGTTTACAAAAAAGCTAGAATGCTAAAAAAAAAGTACCAGATCTTTAGGAAACAGTTGTTTCAAATTATTTAACCAGTAATTACTTGCTAATTAGCAATACATGTATACAATTTTGAGTGAAAATCCTCATTATGTTTTTTACAATATTCAGGATCTCAGAAAATTGAACTGGGAGCAAATTGGATTCACGGTGTATTAGGCAACCCGATATATGAATTGGCTCTCAGCAACAAGCTGGTCGACATAACGTTGAACAGAAAGCCTCACAATGTAGTAGCGTCCACCGAACAAGGAAAAAGGATTCCAATATCAGTACTTCAGGTACGCTTCGAGCTTCTTTCATTATTGTGTTAAATAATTGTCTTATGCTCAGTTTCTTTATCAAAGCAAACTGTGATGTTATTGTTTATCTCACTCAGGAGGTGTATGAAACTTACTTCTGGTTTTTCAAAAAATGTGAAGAATATTACCTATGCAAAACCCCATGCCCACCCAAAGTCGAAAGTGTCGGTGCTCATTTAAAAAAAGATATAGAGTCGTATTTATCGCAATTCAACGAAGAGGATGCTCATCTACGAAGGATGGTTTTTAACCATCTCATCAGCCGAGAAACATGCATCACTGGTTGTACTTCCATGAATGATGTCAACCTGTCAGACTTCGGATGTTATACTGAACTTCCTGGTGGAAACTTGACCATTCCTCGAGGCTTTTCAACCATCTTAGGCTGTCTAACATCCAATCTTCCCCCAGACTGCATATGCAAGGACCATGCCGTCAAACGCATCAGGTGGAGAAAACGCCAGGCTGGCACTCCGCTCACACCCAGTTTGCCGCCTATGTCGTTATTCAACGGATCATTCCCAGGAAATGGTGCAACTAACCCAAAAACTATCGAGGTAGAATGTGAGAACGGAGAAAAATTCTACAGTGACCATATCGTAATCACAATTCCATTGGGGGTATTGAAAGCCAAAGTCGATGAAATGTTTGAACCGCCATTACCCGACTACAAAGTGCAATCCATCAAGAAATTGGGTTTCGGAACTGTGGACAAAATATTCCTCGAATACGAACGACCATTCCTACATCCCGATATATCGGAAGTCATTACTCTGTGGGACTCGCAGGACGAGACAGATGAACTCAAAGACAACTGGTTCAAAAAAATCTATTCTTTCACAAAAATCAGTGAGACGTTACTACTTGCTTGGCTGTCAGGACGAGAAGCGGAATTTGCAGAAGCGCTACCTGCTGAAGAGATTGCAGAAGTGTGCACTAGTCTATTACGAAAATTTTTGTGTGATCCGTATGTTCCAAAGCCAGTCCGAGTTGTCAGGTGATGCACATTGCAAGCATTTTTTTTAATATATATGTTAGTATTCTAGTGTATACTAGTATTACAGTGTATTCTATAGAATGACAAGCCTGGTTTAGACAATGTATGAAATTAGCATTATGAAATAGTGCCGTTGTGAAATTAACATTAAAATTAACATAGTGCAATTAAACAAGAATTTAGGCATGGTTAGATTTAGTTTTTAGAGAAGATATTGTTTCATACTTTGTCAAGTTAAACTAAGTAGTTGTATACAAAATGTTAGTTTAGTTCGCACTTTGTGAAATGAGGCTAGGCATTCTATAGATTGCTGGTAACATGTAAGTAGAAATATCTTTCTTTTAGAACGAGATGGTTCAGCGAGCAGTATACTCGTGGTTCATACTCTTCCATATTCATCAACGCAAGACAAAGTGATATAGAGGATTTCGCCAAACCAATTTACGTCCATCCATACGACCACAAGGTGATATAATATGCCATTGCTACTGTAGTGTCGAGTGTAACAAATATTCATCCATTTATTTCGTTTTCTAGCCTACAGTACTCTTTGCAGGTGAAGCTACTCATCCCACTTTTTTTTCAACTACTCACGGTGCCTATTTGACTGGTTGTTCGGCAGCTGAACTGTTACTTGTATCGGAAGAAGTGGTTTCGAAAGACTCCACTCAATCGGAACTCAAAGAAATGTCATCCTGGATACAGGGGATTTCGCTTACGTGAGATGCTAGTGTTGTTAGACCAAATAATTGCCAACGCAGTATGATAATTTATTTGTTATTATAGTGCCTCTTTGAAAGTTTTGTTTAATAAATTTTAATGCAAGTTCTTATTATTTTTGCATCTCATTTCCTAGATTAACAATATTCTTGTGCAAGTAAAAATTCTATGATGAAAATATAAACAAGCAAAAAAAAGGACAATCCTGAGCTTGTAAAGCTAATCTGTGACAATGTTATCTAGGCTCACTACTCACAAATAACATCATTAAAATTATACAACCGAAATTTGCTTTACAGCATTCTGCTGTGGTGATCTCAATTAGCTTCATTATGTTCAGATTTCTACTCTTCTGCGGTGTTCAGCACAATACATTGTGCTTATTGTATATATTTGCATTATTTTAACATTGTTTTACACCTTAGCTCTGTTGTGCACGTATATGATGGTATAAACATTTTATTAGGCTTTCATATACATTTGCAATGTTCTACTCTTTAGCGGGAATTGAAAAACAACCCACTGTACGAGTGGACCTGCTGTACTTGACTTAACACACTATAACAAACAGTGGAAAATATGCACTTCACGTCCTCAAATTGCGGCAACAAAAGTTCAATAGAAAACCGACTTAGGTTAGAGTAAAACAAACAAAATCACATGAAACATTTGTAATTAATCAATATAAACTAATCTGGCCTCTATACCCATTACATAATTTTGTTTAATTACTAACGTCATTCCATCTGCATGGTGCCTCTTTTTGAGGACGTAGTGCATGTTTACCCAAACAGTAGATATGTTTGGAATTTATGATAGTTTTTTTTTGTACTGTTCTATCTACTATTCATAATAGTTGTTAGTACTGTTAAATTAATGTCATAAGAACATTCGATGCCCTGTCACGATCACGAAAGGGTTTAAACTTAAATGCTCATTTTTGGAGCACACTAGTGACCTTGGTGAAACAATAAGCCTACATCATCTTTAGCTTTGCAATTTTGACTTTTCATCTTGTTGAACTTGATGTGTTGTTATCAACATAACCTATCAAGCTTATATTTAAACGTTAACAAAATGCTAAACTTAAAATAAATGAAAAAACTCATAATCACCTTCATAATATAACGCAGATGGGTCTGGCGGCAAATACTGCCATCTTCAATCACCATGCAGGCGCCACTGCAGACGCTAAGTTTAAATTTGGCGCCACACATTCGCAGAAAAAAGAAACTCAAAAACCGAATCGAAACCTGCAAAAATGCGAAACCAAAATATATCGTTAAAAAAAAAAAAAAAGAACAACGCGATAGAATACAAATTCAAACAAAAACGAAATCAACGATAACTAACGTAAACAAACCCTGATTTATCTTTCACTATTTTTTTCACAAAAAAAAAACAAAAACCGAGCAGCGTTTTTTCGCGTGTAAAATAATCGATAGTGCGAGTACGAGATTAATCGGGCGGAATGGTGCAGTGGCTGAGGCGATCGCGTTGTTGTGGGTAGTAGTCAATTGTAGAGAGTGGCGGTGGTGGCCGCCAGCAAAAGATGCTGCTGCTGCTGCTCGTCGTTGATAGTAGTAATAGTAGTAGTAGCGGCAGTCTAATGGCCGTGTTATGACAACGTCACCTGGCCATTTCCGAAGGACGAAATGGCACTTCCTCGTCGTCGTCGGGTGTTCCTCGTTGACAGCTGAGTGTAGGCCAGGCCAACTGCTGCCTTCCTGACCGTCTGGGGGATTTGTCCATCCTCATCATGGCGCGACTACTCCAACTACTACCACCGCCACCACCATCACCTTCATCCATCGTGTTGTTGTGGTGGTGGTGGCCCTTGCTGCTGCTGATGCGGATGTCTTGCTTCCACTCGGGCACGTTGACAGAGGCGACCAATAACACTCTTACTCCATTTCCCACCTTGCAGAGAATCAAGGTAGAAAAAGGCATGTGCGAGACAACGATCCACAACACCACCGACAACAGCCCCAACACCAACGACCCTCCCCCGTACCCGTGCATCTACGCCAACTTTCCGACCACGTTAGTCATCGGAGTGAAACATGCCTCCCTGCCAAAAATGTCCAAGCTGCTCATGGGGTGGACCAAACACAAGGGTCTGTTGGGCGATACGTGCAAGAACGTGGTGAACATCCCTTACGTCGAAACGACCCACGCTTCGCTCAAGGTTCTCCGGGCGACCTTCAGAGTACCCTTTCCGAATACCGGGATCTACCTCTGTCTCCAGGTCCAGTCGTCCGAGACAAAGGGGTACGACCACGGCGATAAATTAAACCAGTGGATCCACCAGGGTCCAGATAGCTTCATCAAAGTGCAGGCCAGGTATATCAACAAAGCCAACCCATGTGCATATAATTCAGTCATGGTAGTTCACCGTCCTAAACAAAATCATCTTGTGTGGTATAGTGTGGGAATAGATTAAGTTCTGATATAATGCTCGCAATGGCATTTGCTGCCTCTTTGCAACCTCGTGGTTCCCGCAAACGTTGTGAGCTGTCTCTTGGCTTTTATTGCACATAGAATGGTTCATGAGTTGCTTGAGCTTGTTGTGAACTGGTAAAATTTGAAAAAAAATTATATTTGTAAAAACAAGTAAACAAAACAGCCAAACAAAGGTATTGTACATGATACTGTAATGATTAGTTTGATAATTCAACAGCCTGAACAAAATATCACTTTGCCTAGGCTTGTGCAGAATTATGCTGGGAATGGCAAATAGCCTCATCAAAGTGCAGGCCAGGTATATCAAGAAAACAAACCCATGCGCATATAGTTCTGTCACGGTACAGTAGTTTGTTGTCCTAATCAAAACCACCTCGTTGAGGCTGGTGCGGTATAGTCTATAGTTTAAGTCCTCGGAATGCTCAATATAATGCTCGGAATGGCAATTGCTGCCTCGTTGCAACCTCATGGTCCAGCAAACGTTGCGAACTGTCTTAGTTTTTATTTGCACATAAATTGGTTCGTGAGTTGCTTCATTTTGTTGTGAACTGCTCAAGTTCAAAAAAATTTATTTGTTAAAAAAAAAAGTTCACAAAAAAGCCAAACAAACCTACATGATACAGTAATGATTAATTTGATATAATTCAACATCCTAAACAAAATTATCATTTTGCCGAGGCTTGTGCAGAATTATGCTCGGAATGGCATTTTGCTATCTTAGTTGCAACCTCGTGGTTTTAGCAAATCCTCTCGTTTATTTTTAACATAAACTTGTTCACAAAAGTTGCTTCAGTTTATTGTGAGCTGGTGAAAATCAAAATATTTCTTGTTTGTCAAACTCATAAAATACACACAATCTTAACGTTCCACATTCATGGGTATTAGGTTTCAAATTGAGCATAATACATATAAGCACATCTTTCATTATGATAAAAAAAAAAGATATGAATGCATTCTCATCATTCACGGATGATGGATCACATTAATGTCAAGCAATTCATTTTCCTTGTTCATTATCCCACGCTTAAAACTCACACACAACACACACACACACATACTGTACATGCTTGTTTTTGTAACAGATCACCTAGGGAGCCTTTCAGGTTGATTTTTAATAGCGACACATGCTGTAGTATACGAATCTAAAGTGATAAAATTTGATAGCAGTAGATAACAGCGAAGAGTGTAGGCTTGTGTCAAGATTATGTAATGTTACATTCATCATTATCTGGATAAATCGATATCAGCTAGTAAAGTCTGGCTATTTGTTTTTCCTTGTTCTGGGTAACTTAATTTTAAATCTGAAATCGTTAGCAATTTGTTTTCAATGCCAGTCAATGCTCCCTGCTTTTCATATGTATGAAATTTAATGGCGTAATGGTTGTTCATACATTTTCATGTAAGTTCTATTAAAGGGATTGGAATGCACTTCACATGGCTAATGTGAACAAGAAATTAAGTTATTCTGTTCAGATGACACGATATCTCTGTAATTAGGAAAAATCCTCAAATGTACGTGCCAAGCAGTACAGTGCGATTTCAAAAGTTGGTTCCCATTTAACTCAAGTCTATATATTGTACGTTGTGATAGATTGCCGAAGTGTGTGTGAAATTTGATATTCATGTAAATTGAGATCCTTTCTCAGTAATAACAATTTCCCACTTTGCACTATTGATTTGTTCTTGGCCACTAATCGAAATTTGAGTTTCCATTCCATAAGATATAGTAGAAATTAAACTAATTTCCAAAACCCAGAAAACTGTATGAAACGTCGAAGTGAACAAAGATTAAATAGTCAACAGCATTTAGTATTGAAGGCGTGGTGTTAAGTTTTACAATTTCGAGAATAATGTGTTTAAAGATTCGACCTCGCCTTGCTGTCTATGGGCTACTTCACACTTCTTGCACTAATATCTTTGCGCATATTGTTGTTTTGTATCAAAATTATGCGTTGAGAAGGTAGAATCACACCTAACACATTCGAAAGCGCTTTCAGGTCATTTTTTAGAAAAACGCTACTGAACACTCTTTTACACTAGGCCCCTTTAATCATCAAACATATTAAACAAAATATAATGTAGGCCTATGAACTGAACTGTACTTACAAAAAAATATAAAACAAAAGTTTAATTAGTCTATGAAGACCCAGTCATGTTTACAATGCAGAACGTTTAGCACTTAGTATAAAATAAAATAATTTCAAAGTGTATAACAGCCATTTGGCATAAAAATAAAAACAAACAAATTGAAAAAACTTAATATTCCAACAGTGTATAAGCCTAGATTGCTTTACAATTAAGAAAATCTACTAAGTGATTAAAATAAATGATTTTGATACAGCATAAGTTATAAATAGCACTGGAAAATGAACACTGACTATTATATCAAAACATGAAACCAAAGACCTTACTTATGAGCTAGCTCTCCTTGTTTCAAATTCAGGTAAATTGAGACATATGTAAATCATCTTGCTCTTTAGTAATATAAATAGCTAAAAATTTTTTCAGCTGTCACAGTTTTGCTCAAAATTAAGATTCCAAATGAGGATGACTTTTTTTAATGATGATTTAATTATAATTTGCATTTTAGAACGTGATAATATTTTATTTTATTCTTGTTTTGAAATCCTTAACAAACTTATTGCGAAAGTGTATGATTTACAGCACTACCAGTTATGCACTGACAAACACGTTGATTGAAATATTTTATGATTAGATCCCTTCAATGTTAGAAATGACATTTTTTTTTTGCAAATTATAATTTCCTACACAAAATTTCTATCTAAAGAACATCCTGTTGTTGTAACCTAGGTACAGCTCTTGTATTTTTTCATTTCGTACAACAGAGCAGCTCGGGTTTCAATGTAAATAAAACCTATGAACTAGATCAGATCCGATATTATGAACATTGAAAGAGGACTACATAATGAAATTATTATTGGTGCTTCTTTCATTGACTTACTCACATTTCATGATTGAGGTGTAAAATTACAAGACTTAAAAAAAAGAATTACTGTTATTTTTTTTTATACTTATTGGCTTGTTACATATATAATCCGTATTCACCATTTCAAAAATTTTGGAAAATTTATACGGAATACTGTGGAGAAACTTTTTTTGACATTGCACGCATTGTGCAATGTAAGCTTTTTTGAATGAATTGCAGAATTAAGCATTGCATTATATATGAAGTTTGAACCAGAGTTTTATGGGACAGTTGCTTAACGTCACAATAATATTTCACTTGTAGCGAATAAAAGCAGCTATTCTTTCAAATCCACCCCTTATAAAATTTAAAGCCACAAAAGATTAATTTATTTTTTTCTTCCCTTTATATGGACTGCAATAAATAAGCCAGGAGAATTCGAAATTAACACCTTAACATTTTTTCCCCCCCACTTGTCAGAATGCCAACGAAAATGTAAAATCACCTGGCTCTGGGCTGGGTTGCCCTTTCAAATTTTCAATATTTTTGTATAACTATTTCTGTAGTCGTCCTGTTGAAACGATTATATGACGTTAATGAATGTCACTTTGTGTATGAAAAAAAATCCATAGAAAAAAATACTGAAATATAGACTGTTTCGGTCTATCTTCTTATAGTGACTTGTAAGAAGAAGATTGATAATCCATGCTTGTTGTAAAATTGCATTATTTTTACCATTACTATCTGGTTATTATGATCACATTGAGACTGTGCTTTTTGATAATAATAATAATAACTGGTTGATAACATGAAACAATTAAACAGTGTGTTGGGACTGATTGATTATGATGACAATTGCCAATTGATAACGTTATCTTATAATCGGATTCCAGCTGTAATGCAACAGCCATTTGGCATAAAACGACGCTATATCGAAAAAGCATTTTTCAAACAGCATAAAAGGTCAGAGGATTGCTGTACTTTTTCGAGAAAGCGATAATATTAATTACGATCATGACTTGTGCTATACAAAACAAAATTCCTCATTACAGTATTACAGCACAACAGGTTACATATTGCCGTCCTTGAAAATTAAAAATTTAAAAACTGGGTGTGGATATCATTTCTCATCAGTTAAGCCTGACAATTGAATTAGATTCCGACGACGTGCTGGGGAAAGAATGAAAGAAAGTGACATTTCCGAAACACTAAAACTGGAGGCAAAAAGTGTCTACGTTAGAGCAAGACGACCGTCGATTTTGGCCATAATCCAAAAGTCGCAAGCTTCCGATTCTGGATATTTATCGTAGTAAACAGGAATGTAAAAATAATAAATCTTTGGCACATTGTACCCATTTATCTCGAAGGGAATCATCGCTTTCCATGTGTTCTACATCTGGAAGCGGGAGTTTGTACTCCAAGCCAACATGCTAGGAATTTTTTTTTCCCCATCAGCTTAAATAATAATAATAATAAAAAAAAAACTGAGTTATTACATAATCTTAAAGAATACGGTCTACTACTAGCACTCATCATGAACTATAATTAAACCATAAAAAAAAAGTTGATTAATTTCATTAAGTGACAGGATTTAAGAAACCATTAAACAGTGCCTACACCAGGCAGCTACAATTGTTAAGACGTTCGTGGAAATTTTTTTTCATGTGCTAGGGGTCATAAACAAAGCTACAAATGGAGAACATATCATAAAATATTTTTAGAAATGATTAAATAACTGCTTATAAATTTATGGCTGCAGTTGGGTAATGTTGAGCAAAATCGTACTTTGATCGCAATCGTGCTTTGATCAGTTCATGCTTATTTCGTGTTCACAGTTTAATGCTGTTAAATTCGCCAACACAAAATGTAAGATAGGGATTCATGTTAAACTCGTATGTTAACGGTGTTTGAAAGAAAAAATAATTAAGATAAGATAATAATTAATAAAAAATAGTTAAAGAA
The DNA here is from genome assembly GCA_034695005.1 of Cryptops parisi. Classification (NCBI taxonomy): domain Eukaryota; kingdom Metazoa; phylum Arthropoda; class Chilopoda; order Scolopendromorpha; family Cryptopidae; genus Cryptops; species Cryptops parisi. The sequence goes on along the minus strand of JAQIWH010000105.1, from coordinate 50,410 downwards.
AGTTGCAAATGATTAAACTGATTTTAACGAGCGTGTGTTGCTAGCCTTAAAAAAAAACGAAAAATAACTTGCCGCAGTAAACGAAAAATAACTTAAATGATTTTGTTTAGTTTTGACAAATTTTCAATTTATTTATTTTATTTTACCATTTATTTAAAACAAAGCTATTATAAGTTGATATGATGCAATTATTTTGTGTTTCAGAACTATTGTTCCTGCTAATATTTACGGAATAAGAGCCGAAGCTGCCAAAGCGACTTACAGTGAAGACAGCATAGTCATCTCTGCAGGTGAAGAGACTACGCTCCGACTGTTTGGAGAAAGTATCTCACGATTAACAGCAATACGTTTCACGACCAAATCTGAATCTCGAGATGGCGGTTGCAGCGATTTACCCTCAACCGAAGCTATTCAGGTTGAGTTTTGTTGAAATTTCGGAAAAATCGCAAATGACGGTTCTAGATTAATGGTGGACAACGTTTTGTTCGACAGGTTCAAGAGGTTGAACATCATACAGCAGTGGTCAAAGTCGTCTTACCTCAGAGTGCAATTGGAGAATACTATTATATCTGCGTCAAAGAAGTGAAACACAGCCAAGAACATGGAGAGATGGTTGATTGGAAACATCAAGGTTCGGACAAATGGCTGAGAGTCTTGTCATATGGTCGTATTCTGCCCATGTGGCTACAGGTGAATTGAAAATCATGTCAAAAAAGAATCCGTGTGAAATCTCCAGGTCATGACCAACGATTCAATTGATGTTATTTACCATTGCAGATCATGTTCATTGCAATGCTCTTGGTCTTGTCCGGCCTGTTCAGTGGACTTAACTTGGGATTGATGTCGCTAGACAGAACAGAATTGAAAATCATTGAAAATACAGGCACGGACAAGGAGAAGAAATATGCCAAATGCATTCTTCCTGTCCGCAAATTGGGAAACTACCTGCTGTGTACCCTTCTGTTGGGTAATGTAATGGTAAACAGGTAAATGATCAAGTTCTTTTAACTCCAAACATTCATGATTTACAGCATATTTAATATATATGTATATATATATATTAAATGTGGATTATCAAGGGGGGGGGGTGTTGATGAAATAACATACTATTTTTTCATAGCATACTTTATAGTACACTATGTATATTTACACTAAGTACCGTATTTTCGCGAACATAAAACGCATCTTATACAAGATTGTACACGAGGCACTCTGTAGCTGCATCTGATATAAATTATAATAAAGGGATTTACCAGTATTCATTATATTACCAGTGAAATATATGAATGGGTGTGTCATTTGGGAGTGTTCAGTATCCTGCAGTGTCTTTATTACAAAACACATTCCATTAGCACCAATCACAGCTTAAATTGCGTCGTTCAGTAAGCTGTTTTTTTAGTGCATCCTATAACTCCTAAAAGTCACGTCTTATACTTGCGAGAATACGATAGTTTCAAAAAATTTCTTCTGAATCGGGAGGAGCCATCCCCCCCTCCCTTCTATCTTGTACCATGGTAGAAAACATACATTAGAATAGTTGTCAAGTTTAATATCTTATTTAAGGGGTTTAGCTCCAATAAATGAATATCCCACCGATTAACAAGTTTTGGTTTGCTTCCTTTTTTGAAATTAGCACACTTACTATTCTGCTGGATGATCTGACGTCGGGTTTGGTGGCTGTGATTGCGGCAACACTTGGCATCGTGATCTTTGGAGAGATTGTACCACAAGCAATCTGCTCTCGTCACGGTCTTGCTGTTGGCGCACGCACTATTTATATTACAAAGTTGTTCATGTTGCTGACCTTCCCGCTATCCTTTCCAATCAGCAAGCTTTTGGATCATGTCCTGGGCGAGGAAATCGGCAATGTGTATAATCGGGAGCGTCTAAAAGAATTAATAAAGGTTGGTATATTTAAAAAAAAAAATAAATACATATAAGCATGGCTTCCTATTTCCATAGTAAAACAACGGCAAAACCTCTTTTGTAAACAGGTCACACACGAGTACCATGATTTGGAAAAAGATGAAGTGAATATCATTTCTGGTGCTTTGGAACTTCGCAGGAAGACCGTGTCGGATGTCATGACCAAATTGACCGACGTTTACATGGTTCCGTACGATGCCATATTGGATTTTGAAAGCATGTCCGACATCATGAAACAAGGCTACACGAGGATACCGGTCTATGACGGTGAACGTTCCAATATAATGGCCCTTCTCAACATTAAGGATCTGGCGTTCGTCGATCCTGACGACAACACGCCTTTAAAAACAGTCTGTCAGTTTTATAACCATCCCACAAATTACGTTTTCGAGGACACGACACTGGACATAATGTTAAACGAATTCAAGAAAGGTAACCGATGGTCTCGAAATTTTCTTAATTGCTAGTTGAATCGTATACAATTAAGATAATTGAAATTGCATTTTAGGTCGTTCACATATGGCATTTGTTCAAAAAGTGAACAACGAAGGGGAGGGTGATCCCTTTTACGAAGTGGTCGGAGTTGTAACGCTGGAAGACGTCATCGAAGAGATAATACAGTCTGAAATAATTGACGAAACCGACATTGTCAGTAAGTAGCAGTAATTATTTTTTCGTCAATCAGTTAGTGTGTTTATGACGCGTTAATTTCGATCAACTTTGCATCGTAGTTGACAATCGGAAAAAGGAACGACGAAAAGAGGTCCAAGTGAAACAAGATTTTTCGATTTTTGCTCAGCACAGTGGAAGCCAGCACATCCAGATTTCTCCTCAGTTAACGCTGGCAACATTCCAGTATTTAACAACAAGTAATCATCCACTTATCCAAAATTATTCCGAAAGTTTCGATAATTTGATGGTATACAGGGTGTTCCAAAAGGCAGTGTGTTTTTGTAAATTTCACAAGTACAGTTATGCAACAAATTTTGTGTGGTTTTTTATACATGGAAATATGTAATGAATTTAAAATATTATTATTATAATATATTTTTTTTCGTATTTATGTTTCGTTAAATTGACATTTTGTTTTCATACGCAATAATTCATGTAGAATGTTCACGAGTGATATTTGCTACAAAAATTCTTGGTAGTTCATCATGAATTATGAGCTTGAAAATAAATGTTGCTTAAATTCAATAATAAAAATTCTAACATCTCAAATATTTACATTTTATGTAAATAATAAATATATACGTATCATAAGCAAATTACACAGTTAAACAAATAATACCACACTGTTTTTGGAGCACCCTGTATTTTGGAGGTTTCACACGTTTTTAACGTTTTTTTCAATTTCAACTCAGTGGATCCGTTTAAAACCGTTTTTATTTCGGAAACGATACTTCGCCGTCTCATGAGACAAGACATTATCTTCAACATTCGAATCAAGAACAAGGAGGCTACACAGCACCCGCACGCGTATCTGTACCACGCAGGCAAAAGCGTAGATTACTTTGTACTTATATTGGAGGGGCGGGTAGAAGTGACCATTGGCAAAGAGAATATGGTGTTCGAATGTGGGCCTTTCACCTATTTTGGAATTCAAGCCATTAGCCAAGTTACGGGTACGTTGACTAAATGTTAATTTTTTAAATGTTTAGCTGTCATATAGGTTGTTCGTGAAAGTTTGTCAAATTTTCACTACAGATAATATACATAACGAAGAAAAACGTCCATATAAACATGGGTCTGAAAATGCATACCTACAGGAATTGAGACAATAGGTCTACGCATTAACGTGACTTTGAAAGGAACGCATTTTCAGACTTGTTTATATGGGAATGTTTGCTTTGTTTTGATGTGTAGCATCTAGTTAAAATTTGACTAGACCTTTCAGGAACACCCTGTATAGACATAATAACCATTTTTTTTTGGTTGCTGTTTGGGATTTAGGAGAAGCACCTGTCGCACCGTCCGCCGTTAAGATTTCAGCACCTCCAGCTCCCACTATTCCACCTGAGCCTGTGATCAGGTTCAGCTTTGTACCTGATTACACTGTACGCGCAGTGACGGACGTCTTGTATCTCAAGATTCACCGCTCGCTCTACATTGCCGCCTACCGAGCATCGATGTTGGAACGGCAGCAAAAGAATGATGCGACAAGTGAAGACGTTTTCAGCGCTGAATTGGAACGGGTAAGTTACCGACGACGTTTTTTTGTTTCGATCCCGTTATTTACACTCCTCACCTCGTTATTCCATCGCAGATGATGAAACTTATTAATGGCTTTGAAAACGTGGGTGACGAGATGCAAGCGCTGGGTAGTTCCATGGGATCGGACGCCCCTGCCAACACGGAACTGTCTCCGTCGGCATTGGAAGCCATCGTGGACGAATCTCCACGGCAGTTGTTTGATTGGACCGAGGCGAGTCGACGGCTCAGTCAGTCCATCAACGACCGCAGGGCTAGTCAAGCCATTCCCAACAACGTGTCGCCTCTTCGACCTCAGATGAAGGTGTCCCGTTCGTTGGACGTGAGCGGCGGCGAGAACGAGGTTCCCGACGTCAAGTTTGTCGTCGCCAACGCAACTAGTCCCGAAAAGCAGGCCATTGTGATCAATTCGAAACTTTTGCCTGCTCCAGAAAATTCCAACGAGAGGACTAGTCTCCTGATTGTCGAGGATACTCACATGTGATTGCATTACCGTCGTGGTGTGTATGTGTGACGTGCGCACGTCTATTATGTAAATAGGCCGAAAAAGAGCTGAAAACGAGAAGAAGAAGAAATAATCATCATGGTGATTCAATCTACGTCGTCATGTTTAGTAGTGGTATATATATGTGTGCTTTATCATATTGTTTTGTTTTTTCCTATATCGTAAAAAAAAAAGAATATCTTTTCTCTTCTTATTATTATAATTTTTCTTGTCGAAATCTATTTTGTTATTGAAAAATTAGCTTATGAGATAGCGAGGGGAGAAAAATGGTTAATCATTATTATAATAGCTCGTTGAAGACAGAAAAAGTTGTTTTTAAAAAAACTCAATAACATCATCCTGTCTATTTTTCACGTAATATATATTATATATAAATATAAATATATATATATATATATATATATATATATATATAGACCAGATGAAATTATTATAAAGAAAAAAGTATTCTCCATATTTTTTGAAATGACAATTTCAACTATTTCCGGCAACTATAAAAAACCGTACATTTCCAAACCTTTCTAATAAACCCCCTTTGATAGCATTTTTCATAGACTTTACAAAAATAAGGTAGAGATCTGGTGAAAACAACACAAAAGATTATTTCAACCCCCATCTACTTGCATCTATTTATTCATCTCGGAAAAAAAAATAACGATAACAATAATAATAATACTACTACGCACCCACCACCATCCAATCAATTTGATGTCTTGTCATTTTGTCACGGTATAAAATGAACGGTATTCGACTTATCGATCATGCACATGAAATAATGAGACTTTATACATTTTTTTGCTTTATATTATTTTTCAATTTTATTTTTATATATATATTTTTGTTTAGTTAGATGTGTATTATTATTTTGTTTGCTTCTTCCCACCTGATGTTTAAAAAAGAAAACCCAATTAATTACATTTACACCCTGCCAAGTGGATCGTATATATGTATATATAAAAATCCACACCCTAGTCTGTGATTTTCCAATACAGTTTTTCAGTGCCAATACACATTCGTTTCAAAGTTTACCTCGCTTTATATATTTGACGATTTGTTCACTTTAGGTCATCGATGAGTACATCATAAAACAATATGGCGGATAAAAGAAAATTGGTTTAACGATTCAAACATTTGACACAATCTTTGCAATTATATTACTATTATATGATGGCCCAGAAAAAATTTGTGACACGAACAAAAGTGCATTTAAGCTAGCACAAAATTTTTAACGAGTACCTCGATTTTTGTTTGTTTTTTTGTCAATTAGATTTATTGAAATTTAATAATATATTGTACTGTTAGAAATCTGCTGTTTTCTGTAAAGTTACCTTGTTGGTTATATATTTTTAAATGATTAATGACGAACATTGTGATATTTTGTTTTGTTATATCTTTAGAGAAGCTTTATTTGAAAAACTCGTCTGGTAGTATATAACAGATGCATACTATAAAATGTACGACTAAATTATTTGGGAACCAATTCCAATTTCTTCTTTTTTTTTTGTTGTCTATTATCATTAATTATGGTTAACCAAAAAAAACCATTACAGTTCGTTGTATATCCTGTAGAAAGAAAAAAAAATTGTAACAAAAATTATTTTCTTAAAACCAATAATTAACGTGACAAAACGTTTTGTCATAGTTTATGGCGACGAGTTTGATTGGAAATAAAATGTCGGTAAACTTTGTTTTTAGGTTGGTGGGCAGGGCGTAGGTAAAATAAAGGAAATATTTTAATGTTTTCAACTAACCTAACCTGGTGTTTATGGGTTTAAATTATCAGGTTAGACTAGTAAAAAAAAAAATACAACATTAAAATATACCATTTCGTCTTGACGATTATCTTATTTTCACTGAACTCCGCCCACCAACTTAAAAGCAGAGATTACAAAAATGTCAATGTAACATTCACAGGATTCGTTAATTACACCCTCTATTTAAGAAAATTTTGGTGAAAAAACGTTATATGGGTATATCATCTGTTCTTGTGGTGCAAATTGTTACACATTTCAAAATATAGCGTATATAATATTGATATGCTATGAAAATGAATTAAGTCCCAAAATAACATTTTTTGTTATAGTTTTTTTTATGGTTATAAATTTTTCAGTTTGGTAGAGAAATTGACTCGAAAAAAAGGACTTGATCATCTCTGTTCTTACTGTACTGGTACAAGTTACGTACATTATATGGTTTCAAAACAACTTATATATACCGGGTGTTCCACAGGTTTCAGTGCAGTTGGACCTATTATAAGTGGAAAAATATGCACTGAGACTCGTGGAACAAATTTTTCCAGTATATACTAGAAAAATAACTTTTATATATATATTTTTTTTTATGTTACAAAATTTTACGTATGGTTTTGTATGGAAAAAAAAATAGTTTTGATTACGGGTATATATCCTGTTTTCGTCGTTACGTTTCCAAATAACTTATAGGTTAAGAAACGTGTATGCTGTAAAAAAAAAAAATGGTTCCCTAAATAGGGTTTTATTTTTATAATTTATTTTTTTAACATTTTTATTTTAAATATTATTTTTTTCATGATTGAGAGAAATGTTTAGTTCTAAATATCAGATAGTGAACAGTTATCAAAATGTTTTATAAAATTGTTAAACCATGTTCAGTAAAGAGAAAACAGCCGATTTCTTGTCACATAGTTATTATAATCCAGTGCTTGAAAAATCAACGATTATTATTATTATTATTATTATTATTATTTTTAATTTATAAAAACAAAAAATAATAATTATTCAATGTATGAAGAAGTATAGTTTAGTAAACAAAAATCATTGTCATTGTTTTCGTCAGTGATAACAGTTTTTCTTTTATCTAATAGAAGAGTATCTCACCTTCGAAAGCTTCCATTCCTTTTTTAGTGTCCGAGTAGCATAATAGTTTACGGATAGTAGTTCAAATCAAAAACAAAAATGTTGAAATGTGTGCAGCTTAAATGTGCATCTGTAAAAAGATAAAAGAGAAACGCTTATGAGATGTTTTCAAGTAAATTCAGTCAAAACTGAATTTGCGTCAAAAGGATTATGTACTACTACTACTACTACTACTATCAAGAGCTTGTATTTTTTATAACAGGAATGACAGTACTATTTTTGGAAAATTGAGATTATTGGGAAATGTGAAAAGGAATAAGAACTAATTCAGTATTATTTTATTGCACATACCGTTGTTGTTGTTGTTGTCATCATCGTTGTCACTGTTTTAACAAGGTGCACTGTCTTTTGTTTTTTTCTTCTCCACGAATGACGCTGCTCAAAATCAACAAAAAAAAAAAATTTTAACATAGGTTTATGAACGTCATTGCAATTTTAAGATTTCTTGTCACAAAGAATCTCCTATTAAAAAAGAAAATCTTGTTAATCAATAATAATAATACAGGGTGTTCCAAAAGTCTCTACGCATAGGAAATTAAAGTATATGTACGGTATATATGTATACATACGAGGTGTTGACAAGTTTCTATATACATATAAAGTGTACATATACAGTATGTACAGTACATATGCATTCGTACAGGGTGTTCTAATATACATAAAAAAATGTGTCCCTTTTTTTCTCCTATGAATGGAGACTTTCGGAACACCCTGTAGTAATAATAATTTTTAAAAGCACATATATACAAATCTCTTTTACAGCACCGTTGAAATACTAGTTTCAGAAATGTAGCACTTTGATCATCATGGTTACCATTCCTTCCTAGAATAATATATGAAAAAAGTTAAAACATATTATTTAATTAATAAAATGAAATAGTTCCAAAGTGTTTCAAAACTTTGTACAAAATTTCGTCATTTGACTATATATATAAAAAAAAATTAAAATTAATCTATTACCCTTTATTTGTTTTCTATATCGACACATCATGAAACGTTCAAAATGTTCATGATGTCAATAATTTCTTGACAAAAAGCGATAATAACTGTACAAATTACACTGTTCTTTATAAATAGGTTTCATATTAAAAGAAGCCTATTTAAGCATGTATAAATAAGAAACAAAAAATCGTTGTTACATGAAGTTCAAAACATTCAAATCTGTTGTTTTGTTTTTTCAATCATATTATTATTATTATTATTATTATTATTGCTGTTAATATATTTCGCGTATCGCTAAAATACGCTCTTGTTGAATGAAAATAAAAATTATCGCCGTTTACAAATACAATAAATTCAAACATGGTACTTAAAACCTCTCGTTTTTAATGACATGAATTATATTTTTCCTTTCACTATTATTGTTTTGTTTCGGTTATCTAACAATAATAAAATTTGCTCAGCAAAGTTGTAACAAATGTTTTCAAAGCAAAAGCAAAGATTTGTTCTGTACATAAGAATGCGTGAGAAACATTTCTGTTTTTTTTAGGAAGAAGATTTTTGTCTGAAAAAGAATTTTATCATTTTTGATCATTTGTATTGTAAAAAATCTCCCAAGTTGATATAAATGGTCCGACTCGTGTTTCTGCACCTTATTTTATTATTCACCTAATGACGCTAAATTATTATTATTTATAATACCTGTATATATATATATATTTATATATCTATATATTATTAAAGCTTTCAGCTTCTAATTGTAAACTAAAACTGATGGGAGAAAAATACTTTTCAGTTAAAAGAAAAGCAGCTTGTGTTTGCATAATGTGGTTGTTTTTGTTTTTCACTAACTTAACCTAGTGTCTATGGGTAGAGATGCCAGGTTAGGTAGAAATACAGCGAATAAAATTGATACGTTTTTTGGTTTATTTCTACCTGAACTGTAACCCATGCCGCAAAGACGCAAGTGGCTTCTCTTTCAACTGAAAAAAAGTACCAAAAAAGGTTTTGTGACCCATTGAAAAATTGGAAATGTCGGAGATATTTTTTTTTTCGCATGGCGTAATATTTACACAGAAACAACAGTCTCATCGGAAGAGATTTTTTTAACCACCACTTTCCATTTACTAGATATCTCATTTGGTGAAAATATTATTATTTTTTAATTACACATATGTAACATCTTTGTATACTAGTCATCATATATCGCTCGCTATATGAATTATTAATCATCGTAATACCAACTCCCGTTTTGTTTGCCTAGATTCACCATTTTACCATTGGGTATATTATACATGCAATCAATCCTTGATTTTATATATGTATATATATTGCATATACTCGTCCAAAAGTCGATTATTTTTAAGACCATTTTTTTATGAGATCGACTAATTACGTGGATACTGCGTTTGAGGGGCTAGAATTTATGCTTTAACCGAGGAGTTTGGTGGAATAATGGCTTAACTCCAAAAAATGTAGTTTTGAGAGAAAGGGCAAAAAACTTTTGGCACCTTCAAATTCAAGATTAAACAAAAATTCCTGTCAACTGTACATTTATGAAAGGAAAATGAACAGGTTTTGCAAAGAAATCTGTTAACTTTAGTTGACAGGCCAATTTAAAAATTCAATTATGCCGTTATTCCAAATATTGTGCTAATTTATAAATGCCTTCCATTGTTTTGGAAGGAAAGCGAGCAAGTGAAACAACCAGGAAGTGAAGCCACAAAATGAAAGAAATCACAAAAAATTTCGAATTTACACGTTCCACAATCTTGCTCCAAAAAGTCTAAAAGTGCAAAGTATAGGCAACCCAATGTCTTTATGTTATAGACTGGTCTTAAACGATTCGATATATCTATTTTTAAGCAATAACAACATAAATGGATTTACGCCATTTTTCAACCCAAATCATCAATCTTTGAGTAAATTTAATCAGCACAAGCCCAATTGATGTATAAAGAAAATCTATCAACCAAAAAGTATCAAGAACAAGGTATTGTTTACACAAGATGTGATTAACTGCAGGATTGCACTTTGTGCAATATTACACTACTATCTACAATCTACATGAATGTTACATGTACGACCCTAAAGCTGCAGGAAAGTATAGGTTGACTTTTACATGCGATATATTACGAACTGTTTGCATACTAATTTGTTTGGCCAAAAATCAATGTACTTTAACATCATGTCTAATATTACACGAGTATATACGGTAGTCCAACAAAATTCCATTCATGCTGGGAGACTACAATACCACAAGAAAAAAAGCTAATATAAAATTTACAAAGTGAAATACGTAAAATTTTATGTATTTAGAATACAGAATTATATATTCCCAAGATTTTTGACACTGTGAGAAAAGCCAAGTATTATAAATTTTGATGACTAATCCGGATGATTAAATGATGCAAAAAAAACAAAACAAAAAACAACCTTATTGTTGATACTTTTGCAATCACCCTATACAACTATAGCCGTACGATTGGAATTCAACAAAACTCTTTTAACATTTTAATTAACTCTTTCAACCAGGAGTTGATTGCATGTGTAATCGACCCATCGATAAAAAATAACTGAATGGCGTCGTCGATGTTCTGAAGTAGTGACAGCTTTGCACGTAGTAGCGTAGTTCCACGAATTCAATTCCCGTTTTTAAACATCCGATTTTTGTTTTAACTATTTAATGAACATAGGAAAAAAACAAAACAAAACACCTTGTATAATAATGCAATTTGTCACCAAAAAAAAAATGCAACGTTGTGATCATGGAGTGGAGTTCCTTTAAGTGTCTGCCTCGTTATTTTTATACAGTACCAAAAATACGTGTTACGATACAACGTGGATATATTCTGCATTCAAAAGGAAAATAACAAACTAGCATCCTAAAGATTCTCTCACCAAACAAACAAAAAATTAGAACATCATTCTATATATATATAAAAAACAACTATGAAATACTCCTCTTATAAATACATACAAAACAAAAGCAAAAATAAAATAAAAAGGAGACAAAAATTAGCCCTAAATCGATTAAGCGCCACAGTAACAGTTTTTCAATGATTCATAACAGTGTCCATTTAATGGACAAAAATTAAATAGGCTTCCAACCGTCGTCTTGACCGTCAAAAGCGCTAGATAAAGTGTGTGTGTAAATTGTTCATCGTTTGACGTCTTTCTTTCTTCCTTTTCTTTTGAGCCTGGAATACATCGTTCGTAAAATTTCGGTCTTCTCCAAGAAACAGTATCTCTAAGCTGTCCCATTGAGAGTGAGCTGCCGTAACTGCTTCAGCACGGTCTCCGTCAGTTTCTTCTTATACCGCTCGCTCTTCTTTAGAGCAGCAAAAACGTTCTTTTTGTCAGCTTCCCTCACCCTTGAAAGTAACAACCAAATTTGAGCCATACGCTTTACGTTGGGATTACGAAAAACAAAAACAAAAAGACCTAGTGGGATGGAGGGAGAGGAAAGTCACGACTACGGGACGGGTGACAAATAGTGCCAAAACGTCGTTACATCAAGTGATGTGCTTGTATCATTGAGCAAGAAACGACGCAACAAAAATTACATTACTAAGCAGAAAAATTTGCTGATTTTGTTTCACTAATATCGTCGATAAAGTGCAAGCTGGTCAATTTTTCTGTGTGATAGCAATATCAATCACTAAATGAATTGAGGAGTTGGGTGGAATAATGGCGTAACTCAAGAAAAGGAACTTTTAAGAAAATAAAAATAAAACATTTTGGCACCTTAAAATTTAAAATTAAGATAAAATTCTTATCAACTGTATATTTATAGAAGGAAAAATCAACAGCTCTTGCAAAAAGAAATCTGTTAACTTAGTTGGTAAGCCTAAAAGTTGTGGGTAAATTGAAAAAAACAAAACAAAACGCAATTACGCCGTTATTCCAAACATCGTGTTAATTTACAAATGCATTTACAAAGTTTTCCCAAAGATCAGTATCGTTTCATTGTTTTGGTAAAGAAACGAGCGAGGGGAAACCACCAGGAAGTGAAGCGACAAAAAGGAAGAAATCACAAAAATTTTCAGATTCACAATAGCCGCGTTCCATATTCATGTTCCAAAAATTGTCCGAAAATGCAAATATTATAGGCAACCCAATGTCTTTGTGTTATAGACTGGTCGACTAAAACGATTCAATGTATGCATTTTAAAAAATAAATGACGTAACTGGCTGTTTTTCCACCCAACTCCTCAAATGCAAATTCATTTTACATTTCAGTATTCAGTAGACTACCATAATTTTAACAAGCAATATTTCAATTTCAATTTTGTAATATTTCTGTAATGTGATCAGTGTCAAATCGTTTTAATATATTTGCTTCATTTCATGAACTTCATCAACGTTTTTTTTTCCTCTCTTAAACTGTTGATAATTCAAATCTTCAGCATCACACACGTACTTTTATATTTTATAACCAATGTTGTAAACAAAGATTCCGCAACACACACTATATAATCGGCTAATGAAGTTGCTGCTGAGCAACAGTTGTCAAGTTCTAGTGAAATAGATTTTGATAATCTGCGAGCTACGACTCGCACAATATTAGTTCTGAAATCCATCACCAGGATTCGAAGCATTCTAAAACAAATACGGTTATTGTTCAGCCCTAAACGCAGCATGCGCAAACTACACGACTTTTTCAATTTAACCTTGAACTCTTACAACAGTACAGCTTATGTCAAAGATTTCCAAATATAATTAAAATACAAGCATACATTTGACATCACTAGATTTTAAAGTATCACTATAATAAAACAAAGAATCAAACCTATGTAACAAACTATGCATACACAACATAAAGAACTTCACACTAACACTCTCTTCAATACAAAAAATGTCATCGCAAAAAGTAGGTTTATGAGTAGGCAATTTAAACTATTGTTCTCCTAATTGATGTTTTATGATAAGAGCTAGAACATACTTGAATAATTACTTTTTAAATAGATGGTTATAATGCAACAATCTCGTAATAAACTAAATTCAACTAAATTTGTATATATTTAACTGTAAACTAAAAATTACGCTTTTCAATGGTACAAAAGCACAATGGTAAAAAAAAGCTAGTTTTAACCAAACTCGATTAGAAAGAAACTGTACTTACTTTTCTAATAAGGTGATGGCAGCTTGTGGGTTGACGCGCAGATACTTGCTCGTATCTTTTCCATAATCGTGAAAATACGTCGACCAATCCCACGTCAAGAACAGGTTGAGAATTTGCCGCAGTTCGGCAAAATACATGATTAGCGATCCGGATTCAATTCCGCTGACTGGTTCCGAGTTTGCAAACTCTGACAAAAAAGAAGCAACGTAATAATTTAAAATGAGCGATTGTTTGTTAATGACTTATCACGACGCTGGATGATCCAATCTCGGCACCTTCGCATTGTGTCACATCAAGATCAAACTGCTGAATGGCTCCCATGGATATCTGTTTAACTTCGTCTTCCATCAGCAAATTCATCAGCCGCTGAGCAATGTGCATGCATGCGACCATGCAAAGAGTTTGTGCTACTTTAGCCTAAAAAAATGTATATTTGGGGTTTATTCGCATTGATGAATTTTTAGTGATAAAAAATGACAAAACTCTTAAGAGTGAAATATATTACGTACCGGTAGATTGGTAAACGACAAAAACGTGCTTTGCAAAAAAGCTATTAAATCCACAAGATAGCTGCTCGCTTGTGTTCGTCCTTCAGGTATCAACCAGTCATAATTAGCTATAAGATAGAAATAAAGTGAGCAAGCAAGCAAGCAATAAAGATGTACTGGGTGTCCCATAACTTATCACCTCAGTTGTTTTTTTATATCATTTTAATTTTTTTTTTCCATTAATTTTCTTTCACATTATTAAACATATACTCGAAATTTTTTAATTAAACACTTTTTATTAATTTTGGTGTATTTTAAAAAAAAAAAAAAAAAAGAGAAGAAAAATTTGGTTCAACCTTGGTTTCAACTTTACGTGCTCGAAGAAAAGGAAAGGGCGAACGTTTACTGTTGAAATTTAATTTACGGTAACCAAAAAATGCATCAAGTTAAAAGTAGAGGTTGGACCAAATTTCGCTTCTTTATTTGTGTAACAAAAATACAACAAAATTAATATAAAAAATAATAATTAAAAATAGAAGTTATAATGAAAAGAAATGAAGTGATGAATTATGGAACACTCTGTATAGACGTTTTTTGTGATATTCGAGTTTTCCATGGTTCACCTAAGTCGACGAAAGCATCGATTTTCAATTTCAGCTGATGGTAAATCTGTTCTTCAGCTTCTGCACGAGCATCTTTAAACATAGACTGGCCTTGAAGCTTCGCAACGTGAGAACGATCATGTGACGTTCTACAACATTCAAAAGACATTCTTCACACGCTGCACAAAGCGGAACTTGAACTTCCCAAAGATATTAAGCATCATACCCCGTGTTGTTAGAAATAAATTCTTCAAGCCAAACGCTCGACTCTTCTAAGTAGTTCGTATTGATCGTCATTTGAATGAGCTTTTGGAAGAATAAGCAGAAAAGTTTTTTAAGTTTGATTAAAATTTTAAGTTTAATTAAAACTGATCAAAAATTAACAATAGTTTCATTAACGACAAAGTTTATTCACCTGCAATAATCTCAAGTCAGAATTCTTTATGAGCATGGACAAACACCCACCAAGTGTCCTCGTTAATAAAAGATTGGTGGATTTTCTAACCATGTCATCAGCCTCAGTTTGACTGTAATAAATAAATAAATTAACAAAAAGCGTACAAAATTAAAATAGGTATTCAACGATGTGATGCTTGCACATTAAGACATAACAAATACATAAAATAAATCGCAAACACATGCTGACCTAAGATTGAGATCTTTGGAAAACTTGAGACACGCCAAGATGTACTCTTGAACTTGACTGTAAACATTAGGAACCATCGAAGAAAATGGGAAGAGTTTAGGAAATGACAGCTGCGTAGACAAGAACAAAAATTTCCTCATTAAAAACTTAAGATACACGTACATCATGTAAAACATAAAATTTGACAAAAGTCAATATCGAAATAACGCTTCGGAAGAAGCACCATAAGCATCTGTGGTTAAAATTCGATCAGACAATTCAGAAACGTTTCAAAATTGTAGATTGCAAATACAATTCAACTATATTCTACCTGACTTTTAGATTATAGTTTAATGGACGAACCTGTTCCAATTCTTCATCCTTGTATGGAAATGTATCAGTGATGGCACTGTATTCTTCGGGCGATTTGACAAGAATCGGATGATAATTGTCTTCTTTGAAAATATCCCTGAAGACTTGTACCCACTTCCTCATCAGAATTTCGTTATATTGATCACAGATTTCTAATTGCAAGTCGAATAACCTTGCCACCGGATAGCCATATGCCTATAAACAAAACAAAACAAAAACGCATTTTCCTCTCAAACGATACATTTTTAGGATCATCACTTTTGTCGATTCAAATGTTGAATTCGAAAAAGAATTAAAACCTAAATGGCAAATTACATACACGGAGAGTATGACTGAACAGCATGATTAAATTTTTCACTTTTAGCAAAATCGCTGCATCTGTACAGTATGCCTAAAAAAAAATAAAAATCAAACACAATTATTATAAAAAAAAAAAGTGGTTTAACAAATTTATTTCAAAAAATGTAGTTATAAAAATTATAAACAAACTGAATGATTGAAAACTGTGAATGGTTACCGTGTGGGTGCGTAGTGAGGCAACTATTTGCGACAACGCAGTTTCCCATACTTCATCTAAATAAGACCTACTCACGAGGCCGTTGGTTGTGTTTAAAATATGATCTTCAACAACAAAAAACCTGTTATATATAAAAAAAAAATATGACAGTTTCATTAAAATATGGTTGAAGTACAAATCAATTTTAAATATGACTCAAAATGAACAACTTTAAAATCTCACCCAACAATTCCTTTAAAATAATCAGCATATCCTCCAATCGTTTCATGCTATCAAGCAAAAAAATTCATGTTTAGTTTTAACTCGAATAATATCAAATCTTATTTATCCAGTTATCCCATACTATGTTTGGTCAAGAAGAATACGTGCGATCAATATATATATATATATATATATATATATCAACTAAAATCACAAAAATTTAGAGTTGTTGCCCTACTGAAAAATGCAATTTACTTTACCTCAAATTAAGAAAGTTTGAACAAAAATATTACATTTGTCCATAAAGAATTAAGTGTTTCATAAGCGCACACAACACAGGTATTCCTGAAAGGTCAAATCAAATGTTTAACTACAGACGTTATGCATCAAAACAAAGCGCAAACATGAGTCCGAAAATGCTTCCCTTCCAGAATAACAACAGATGAAATCACTTGAATGCATAGGTGGCGTACTATCTCATAATCTTTGTAAGATAATTCAAATGAGTATGCATTTCCAGACCAGTGTTTATGTGGACTTTTCCTATTGCTTTGAATGCGTAACATCCGTGGTTAACATTGTGACTAGACCTTTCATGACCACCCTGTATATAAAAGCACCTCTCGATTATAGGATAATAGAAATGTTTAACTTGGGAACAACAACTCGATCCCAAAGTGAGAGTTGCTTGTGTAATATCGTCTCCACAATCAGAGTTTATTCAGTTTTGGAAATTCAACTTCAACATTTACCATATTAGCAGGAGGGTGCAAGGCTAGTTTAACTTGTTGTCGTCGGTGTGTTCGATAGTGATTTTCGAATCGTTCTCGTTCACCCTAAAAAACGTAAATCACCGTTGCACATATCCGGCACAAAAAAACAAACGAAAAGTTCAAAATTGTGACTATGAAACTTACCAAAACAGAGTAGATATGCAAACATCTATATACGGGGGAAAAGTCGACCAAGTCCTGAGCACTAGTTTCCTGCTCGGCATCGTACTGACTTTCCGCTTCCTCCAATTCATATTCGATCTCGCCGGTAAACGGATTAGGCGGCGGAGGTGCACGTCGCTTCTTCTTTTTCGTGAAGAACCCACTATCAATGTTATTCTGCTCAGCAGTCTGAAATTTGGTTGAAGTTCGCCATTACAAGGTATTTTAAGTAAGACTGTTACAGCTTGACAAGGCCAAGTAACAAACAATACAGGAACGCCCTATCCTATGCGTCTATCAGTCGATAGATAAACTCTACCACTTTTTATCGGACAGTCACAAAGACTCAACGTGGGAACCGTTACGGCATAGATACAGGTGAAAATGAAGTTCTTGACACACATGGATAAGCAAGTCCGTGTCTATTGCTGTGATGGCAGTAGCAACTCTGGCAATGCTTTCTGCTATGGAACCGCCATTTTGCTACATACAATGCATTCCCTAGCAGCGTACGTGCAAAACATCAATCAATCATAATAAATGCAACATGAAAAGTTCAGTTGAGTGGTTCATAGCACGTTCTTGTATTATTATTTTTTTTTTACTTTTGTTATGGCATTGTCAAAGTGTAACTATTTTTTAAACACCCTGTATGTAAAAAAAAAAAAAACTGCATCAATTTAGACTTCCCATTTCGGAAACCAACCTGTCTCATTGCAACGTCACCAATTTTCTGGGATTGCTTTCGAATGCTTTCCAGAAAATCTTTAAAGTCTGATATGGAAGCATCTTTGATATTCTCACGCAACTGAGGAATGTTTTTACGCATCTCTTGAGAGAAGCGGTAATTCGCTACCCGTGGCAGATATGTGTGTTCTAACTGTTCCAACGTTTTCAATGCTGGATAGTACCTAATCACACAATAACAGATCAATTTAACACTTACAAAATAATGTAAATCGATGATATAATTTCACCAAAACAGTAATTTATCAAACAAAACCTTTTCTCGTTCATCTGTTTCTTCATTTTGGCATACATCTGCAACATTGGTAAACACAACGAAAGACTTTCAATGGCGGAGGCGATGTTGTTCTGTATGTTACGAAACCGAACTAGTTCAGATCCCCGTATTAATAAATTAGACGCCGATTTTTGAAGTTCCGAATCCACTTTTTCAATCTCATTCTACAAAAAAAAAAAAAACAAATAAAATAAAATAAATAATTAAAAAAATAATATGAATAAGCGAAACAATGATTCAACTGCTACAATCATTGATTCAACTGCTTATCACATTATAATGTTTTGTTTTGATGCAGCATCTGTGGTTAAAATTTTGACTAGATCTTTCAAGAACACCCTGTATATGCAATATTATCATGTACGCTTCATTTTAAAACAAAACATGTATAAAAAAAAAAGTATAGGAAGAATGTTAAATTTACACCCAAAAATGTTAAGAAAAATCGAACATTTAATAGTTTTGGGTTTATTGATAAACCTATATTTCGTCAATGTGATACAAGTTACTGTTTCGAATATATTGCAGTTTATTCATCAACAATAATTATACAGACCCATTCTAAAAATAGACAAAACACCTGAAACGAACACGAGCACTTAATTTTTTTAATTGATCTGGGTCACTACACACACATAATTTTTCAATTTTTTTTCATAGAAAAAGATAAAACTCGAAACTCGCTAACTAATGTTTGGCTAAATGGACGCCGAACATTTCGGACCAGTGAAAGTGATAAAACTGTTGAAGTATAACAGACTTCATTAACGTAAGGCAAACCAAAAAAAGGCTATTGGCAGCCATCCAGCAGCCACAATCTAAATATTTAAATGAACGTTGACAGGAAATATTACTACATGGAATTGTGTAACTGTAAATAGTCCACTAAAATGAATTTAACAAGTAGCTGCCACCATTCAACGTGGTACTCATAAAAGCTTACATTAAAAAAAAAAAGATGAAAAATTACAATTGAAAAATGTTGAATTAGTTTGGTTCTTGAAGTTTGTCTATAATTAATGAAACATTTTATGAGCACTAACCATGTTGTGTACCATAGATGTTGGAATAATGTAATCGATATGAATGAGATATTAGCATCTGTAAACATATTTAAGACAACCTTTTTTTAGATCACTTGGGTAATTAAAACTGCAAATTCATAAGTATACGTCTTAAACGGAACATTGCTGAAATGATTATTTAACACGATAATACACTTTGTGATAATTTACAATAGCTTTACTAAATGTGTTATTTCCAGTCAAGTTGAGCGCCGAGAAACTTTATAATGCTTGTGTAAATCAAGGAACTCTAAAAAGCCTCTGTGAGTAATGACAAGCACACCTATGTAACCAATAAGCCATTTTCACTATTGCAATAATACACATACATACATACATGCAATACAAACAAAACACTGTTCATAAAACCTTCTTATTGTCAGCCATAATGCTGTACATTTACAACTTGTATAAATGTATTAACCTACCCTACTTTAGGTAGGGCAACATGTTACTGTTAAAGTACGAAAACCATTTTATTCATAAAGCATAAGGTGGCATGTTATTCCGATTAGTTCATAATGCCGTGTAACTTTCTTTAATTGGTGCAGCAATATAATCGAAGGGCCGGGTGTAAAAAAGTGTTAAGTGACATTAACGTCAAAAAATATGACCTAGGAGTCTTTTCGATGGATGCAATTAATACCTCCCTAATGCATAATTTTGAGCAAAACAACATGTGCAAAGATATTAGTGCAAAAAAAGTGTGAAGTAGCCCATAGACAGCAAGGCAAGTTCAGTTGTTTCCTTCGTGTTTTTCTACGTTTTCCTAGAAATTGAAAAATTATACTTAACACACTTTTACACCAGGTTCTTCAATTCTTGGTCTATGTCTAGAAAAAAAAGAGTTAGTTCACTATGGTTTAACATCATGAACTAAACCACCTATGAACTTTAGTAGTGTTGTACTTCCAAAATACATATTAAAAACTACTGATTATAGACATTTAGATGCAGCCCAAACAGATGTTCAGTGTTGGAAGTTCAATGCTAAGCATAAGATCAAATTTTTTAGCCATCTTGACGTAAAATAAAAACAGCATTAAATTAGAAAAATGCCCAATAACAGCGCAAGACCAGGTTATTGCTGTAAATGTTTCTACATTAGTTTAACAAGGCACAGTTTAACAATACCTGTATACGAATACAGGGGGTTCACAATGAGATCTAAACATTTGAAAACACAATTATTAGCCTATTTCATTTCAGGTTATACGAATCTAACGAATGTGATGCTTGGTGGAATAAAGCAAAAACAGTTGGTGGGAATTTTGTAGCGAGTGTCAAAACAGCCGCAGTGGTGCTGCAGTCAGTTATTTTCCAAAATGGCAACCCCTAGTGACCGAATGGGTGGTAATCATTTATTGATTTTTGTTATAATTCGTACCGTCGAGACATGTTACATAGTGTAAATAAACACAGTGCAGAAAAAAAAATTGAGAACAGAGCAAATATTTAACAATAAGTCAATTTCATTTATCATGAATTATATGTTAACATCACACTCACGTAACAATGTTGAACACCCATTTAATCAAATATCAATTTTCAATTAAAAAATTTGTCTTGAACATCACATTGAACAACACAACATCATTAAATAATCAATTGCCTTACACTATCTCCCTCAACATCGTGTACTCTTTACAAAGAACCAGTCAATTTCAAACATTTTTACAATTTTATTACGAGACAGGAGAGTTTGATGTTTATATCAATTCTTACATTGAAACTTTGCACTCTCATAACAAACCTAATCACATCTTACTTGTAATCGTTGTACTTGTGTCCTCACTTGCAGCAATTCCCGTATCGATTCAATGAATCCTTGGTAATGGAAATTGCACATTTTCTCAATGTCGCGGTCATGATTTTTAATGCGGGCATCCAGAAGGTCCATAAATTTCTGGTGTTTGTCGCCATCGTACACCGCACTAGTGAAAAACAGAAAATAGCCTACCATAAGTAACGCAATAATTTACTGAAAGACACTAATACTAAACCTACATTGATAGTCAAATGAAAATCATGGATATTGCATATTGTGATTGTAAGGGTACGGGAACATGCTAGTTATATTGAAACATAGTGACATACATGGTGTAATTAACATTATTATTCATAGGTAGGTGGGTACTTGGGGTTTAACGAGTGCACCAATTGGCTTTTACAGCTATGTCATTTGACCCTCAGACTTTATTTAAATCAGAAATATAGAAATGACGATGAGATGAGAATGATAAACGTGGAACAGGGTTTTTTATGAAGCAGGAGGAAACGAGAGTGCCCCGAGAAAACCTGCCCCCGCGGTGTCAGACCCTAAACTTTATTATTCATAATATAATTTTGGGGACATGAAACAAAAGTACTGGTTATATTAAGTGTCGTTTTCGTTTATTCTACATGTAAGAATGTGCCTTATTGCGACTTCCAAAAACTTGTAACGTTTTCTAAAACTACACTATTCCAGATCGCAATAAGTGATGTATTCTGCAATTACCATGTTCAATAGTACATATTTATAGGTATGAATAAGTTAAAACAACCTTCTGACAAATGAAAAGTCAGAAACATATAGCAACAATCAGTGATACTATACATCGTGACGAGCATATGAAACATCAAGAGATGCTGCTTATTGTGATCATAAATCAGGCATGGTGCAATTGACATTCTTATTTCTATTTTTTGGACAAGAAACTGAAGCGCTGATTACATCCAATGAATGTTTACATGTTATAATACGTTATATCGTAACTTCATAAACTTAACATTACCCGAACGTACATCACCCTGATAGTAAGTAATATAATAAGTAACTCTGTATTTAAACTGGTCAATTGTACATTGCAGAATTATAAAAAACGGAGGAGAATAATGAAGGGGGGGGGGGTAAGAAACATTACTTTTGGATAAAAAGGGTAACTCCCACCCACCCTTGTACACGGCCTTGGTACCTTGAATTTTAATAGAGCTGTCTGAAGTCAAATGGAACGAGCCAAAATTTTTTCATGTTTTGAGGAAATTGAGAAAATAGAATCAAATTAAGCATTAGAACTTATGCTCAGTCATAAAATATTTTTTCCTAACATGACTTCTGCTTGAACAACCGACGTTAGTTTTCATTGTCATATGTAACCCACTCCAGTAAAATCTGGACTGGTGTATGTTATGTTAAACCAATAACAACCAAACATGAAAATTTGTAGTTATACAGTAGTCCTCTTTGGCTTCAGATATTAATGGGAAATCAATAACAATATGATGATCAAATATGAACGGAAGCTCTGTGACAAATGTGATGGTTTTTTTTTCAAGTTATCTGAACAATTCATCACAAATCTCAAGGAAGCTTTACACACTTATCAAAATCACAAAAACTGCGCTTTTGTATAATTATAACTACATTGCATCTATTTTTTTTTTTGCCATTACAACCGGCGAATATTATACAAACTGTAACATGTCATTTCGTAGCACCACTGAGCTCAACATAATCAACTTGAATTCTACTCACAACATAACTTTACTGATCAAAATGCATGCGAATTACATGTACTGCACTGTTTGCAATATGACCCACAATATTACGAGTACTATTGACAAATCTAAAGTCGCCCATTGGGGTGATGAACTGGTGCGAGTGATGATCGGTAGCACGATGATCTTGGAAAACAACATGGAATTAAGCGATTCTTGACAAAATAAATGGGTATAATCAAAGGATGTTGTGTTACCTAATAATAAGGCTAAGGTTACTCGTTTCGGAAGTCTCTAAATCGTACAATAAATGTTCGAGTTCGGCATCGCTACTGGGATCTGTCGTCCCGTATTCAGCCATGTTGCTAGTTATTCTTTTTCACCACTTCCGGTCAAACAGGGTGGATGGAAAAAATACTTGAATGAACCTCGTTATAACGAATTATTTTAACAAATAAATAGAGATTTATTCTATTTATTGATATTAATATTACCTAAACTATATAAACAATAATATTTAAGTGATAAAAATAGATTTTGTGTTATGAGTACTGTATTGGTATTGAATTTGGCAACTACCGGTCCCGAGTTCAAGTTTATAGCACTAGTTGACAGTAGTTTAATAGGAAAATTATAATGTAATTAAAAATTTTAATTAAATATCATTTAATTATTGATAGTTAAAAATCGTGTATGTAAAAATGTTGCTTAATAAATATAATAAATTAAAAATAAAAAATGATTTTACGAAAATCTATAGAAAAACATTTAAACCTCATTATAACGAATTATTTTAATAAAATATAGAAATATATTCTGTTTATATTAATATCGTTATTATCACAGTATGTATACAGTATAACAGTATTATTTAATAAAAAAACAAGTTTAATGTTAAAGATACCAGTAATTTACAGTAGGCCTATGAATTGCCAAAACCTTGAAAAAAGTTATAACTTTGCTGGCAGACGTTTAATAGACAATCTACAGGGTGATTAAAAATTATAATAAAAAGTTATTGCAGTAAATAATAAATTAAAATAAATCTTTAGTAAGTAAATAATTATTTATAAATATAAAAAGTTTGGCTTTAAATATAAGAGAAACACACTTTAAACCCCATTATCAAAAATTAGTATTGTACTATAGGGTATAAAAACAAACTGAAAATATGTCTACTTTTTTTTTTATATAAATTAAAAAATATTTTCACATATAATAAACGAACGAGATGGAGTTAATTTCAAAAGTTATTAGAAATTGAATCTGACAACTGCTTGATACGGTACCGTGGTCAAAATTGATGACTTTGTTGACAAGACCTTTAATAGGAAAATTGTAGTGCAATTAAAATTAAATGTTTTTAATCTAGTGAATAACTACTAGCAACAATAAATGCGTGTGTGAATTATGTCAATACATATAGTTACTTAACTAAAGTTTAATTTTACAACATTGGTAAAGAAGAAAATTTATGCAGTACAATGACGGTCTTTTTCTTTAGGTATATCAAAAATCTTACTTGGTAATACCGAATTTAAGATACTATTTTATAAACTTAAAATTAAAATTTCTGAAAGAAAAAACTAATTGTGGCAAGCTTGTAAATTGATAAGAAAAAATAAGGTCTAATTCATGCATATAATGAATGAAATAAACTGCATAAACAAATTACAATTTTTACTAACTTTTGATATGGAAACAAACTAAATTTAAATACAAAATTTGCTAATTTTAATTTGGAAACGCTTTATAATAAGAATTTGCTAATGTTTAAATCAGTGTTCAGAGTTTAAAACAAATTTGTAGTACAACAAACTTTCTTAGAATTAGAAGAGATATTAGATAAGATTAGTTAAGAGTTGGCTTCAATTGATTTTGTTTTTCAGTGAAACCATATAGCACTAAGATACATAGAACTAAACTATAACCATACTAAGCACTAAGATACTGGTACATACAAGACACACAAGAAGATGATGTAGTTTCGTAGTACAAATACCTACTCCCTACCAAATGTAGCTTCTTAGTCTATGGTGAAACACTACATCATACACAATGACTGTATTAATTTGTTATAAAATATTAATTGAAAGACCAATTAGCAATCATTATTTAGTCAACCACCTGTGAAATAGCATGGATTAAAATCGAAAACTCGCCAGTGTCACCCACTGGTAACACTTTGGCACTTAAAAAGTTAATTGAATGAAGAATATTTCATTGTATTCAGATTGAATGTGTTCAATCTGAATACAATTTTTAATCCCAGGCTGGGACAAGGATGTTGTTTTAACCCTTGCTTTCTAATCGAAAATTGAAAAACTGCGAATGATTAAATTAAACACAAAAATCACCTAAATGTTGATGGTAGTAGAGTTGCCTGCGATTCGATTTCGTGCAGTAACAAAGAATGTCTTCTTGCTGCGTTGTCTGTGGCTTCTGAAACTGCACGAGCCTTGGCTTTTTCATTGTCTTTACACTTTTTTTCATTATCGACATCATCATCATCATTTTCGTCTTCTTCATCGTCAGTGTCAGTTAAAGGCCATGTATTGCACTGTAATTCTGAATCGCTACCGATATCTTCACTAATCGGTTGCAGAAGTATGAGACTTTCCATGCCGCCAACTTACTGGTTGTTTTTTTTGCCTGATTGTGATTCTAGAAACACATATTGGACGACCAATTTGCTTTGCTTGTATACAACGGAAACGCCCCGTTTGTCCTTTCCTTTGGTGACAAACTTCCTTCAAGTGTGTTATCAAGAGAACGGACACTCGTAAACCATAATTGCAGCACTGAACTTGGCGTTCGCAAAGTTTCGGAATCGACTGTGATGAAATGTACAATGTTGGCATGAACTATATTGATGAGAATGCGAAGCAAACAAATTTATCTGATATCCACTTGGTCATATCAAATGAACCTTGATTAACAACGAAAATTCAAAATCTTGACAGGAACTGCTTGTTATCATTTCTGGTTAAATGCCAAATTAGCATGTCTCATCATATATAACGTTTAATTTTTGTTTCGTGCAAATAAACTCCATCAGCCCCATAAATTACAACGTCAACAGCAAACGAGATTCATTAATATCAATTTTGGACTAAATGTCCTTCAAAATGGGTAGTGCGTTGGAAAGTCCAGATAAGATAAAAAATAAAGTGAAAAATGATTCTGAAACAGATAACATCTTTACCACAGAAATCCGTCTTTGTAGATTGACTAGCAGCTAGTAGACTGACTAGTAGATTGACTAGCTGTCTGGAAAAAATTAACGATAAAACATACTATAACGTTATGAATTGTATATGCAGAACGAGCAGGAAATTAATGACATTTGAATTAGAATGGCAGCAATGTCTTAGAACATTGTGTTCCGATAATGGAAAACAAATTCATCCAAAACATCGGTATGATGCTATAATCATTGGTGGAGGTAACTGATAATCTTGTCCATGAGAAAACAAATTTCTTCATTCCAATAGCATAATCATAATTTTGTAAATTCAAATACAGGACACAATGGACTTACAGCTGTGAGTGCTTTTATTATTCGACTGCAAAAAAAAAATTGCAGACTATTTTAAACCGAAAATATTTGAAACATAGGCTGCGTATCTTCAAAAATCAGGAATTAATGCATGTGTACTGGAAAGAAGACCAGTCATTGGAGGAGCAGCTGTCACTGAAGAAATTGTACCAGGTTGTTATCGTTACATGTACTATTTCAGCAGTGAAAGTTTAGATATGTTTAGCTGTGTTCTTGACATCAGGTTATGTTTTCTTTCAAACTCTAGGGTTCAAATTTTCAAGAGCTTCCTATGTCTTGAGTTTAATGCCACCCAGCATTATTCAGGATTTAGAACTGAAAGTTTGTAATATACACGACGTCTCTAAAAGTTACCCTTTGGCAAATTAAGGACAGTTTCAAATACATTTTTTCTAAGATCACTCACGTTAATAACAACTATGTATACCTACAAGAATAACAAAACATAAACCGGAAAAATATATAACACAACACATAGCTCAAGACTTTAATTAATTGCATTCTACATGTGCCCCATTAAGGTGATCACCACATGCTCCTATTTTTCCGGAAAAAGTCCAGGATTTTGATTCTTTGTCCATGTTGAAACTCAGTCGAAACATCAATTTGTTCCAAATTTGTCATTCACTTGATTTAATGTGAGTTAGTTAAATAAATTTGTTTTCTTTTTCTTCTAACAAATTACGTGAAAAAATAAATAAAAGAGGTCTACAGTGTTTCTGAACGAAGTTTTACTTTTACTTTGAACACCTTACGAAATACCCGCATTTTGGTTTCGGATTCTAGAATGTCCGTCCCTGGAATGGGGGATGGGAAATCTGGTCTCCTTAGCATCATGTGATTCTACACACACTTCAAACTCAGCAGTATTAAAAACTGGTCACAAGCATTGAAAACAATTAACTTATAAGCATTTCAGAGATACATTTAGAAAAAATAAGTTTTAATTAATAAATTGCAGAACACAATGTAACACCTAGGCCCTAGGATATATTTTGTATAAAAATGTCTTTAAAACATGTATTTAAAATTGCCTTATTTTATCAAATAGTAAGTTTGAAGACACCCTATATTAGCCATAACATATGCCCAATAAGTATTCTATTTGCAAATATGAAATATAACTAATTTTATTTCATTAGCGCCATGGGCTGAAAACCTTTCTCCGTGATCCAAATTACTTCGCTCCTTTATCTGAGGACAACTGGCGTCCGAACAAACCAAGATCTTTAACTATGCATCTGGATGATAGTAAAAACCAGCAAGAACTTTCCTTGTTTTCCAAGCGTGATGCCATGGCATGATTTCAAATATCAGTAATTCAACCAATTCAGATCTCATTTTTTTCTTCTTCAAATAACATTACACAAATTTGATTAGGCATACAAAGAATACAATCGAATGCTGAGTGAAATTGTCCGTTGCATCCAACCCATAATAAACAATCCACCACCCGACATTCACAGTCTTCTAACTGGAAGTCTATGGCAAAAGCTGAAAGCATTGCCAACACTGAAACCATTTTTGAAAACAAGTATTGTTACTTCCAATCTTTGTTGACTATCTCTGAGAAATGTATAATAATGCATACTGTAAAAGTTACCACTTTTTCAGTGATGATGCTTGGAAAAGACATGCCACATCTATTAGAGCTCTGTGTGGTACCAGCTGCAAAGGTTAAAATCGTGTCAACTATACAATGTAAAGAAAAGTTTGGTTCCATGTATCAACTTTGTAAATGGTATCAAACATCTCTTCATCAGATCTTGAATCAATGGTTTGAATCGGAACCACTCAAAACAGTTCTGGCACTGGACAGTGTCATTGGAGCAATGATCTCACCACATACACCAGGAAGCGGGTATTTACCACGTGTTTTCATGTTTGTCATTGGAAAAAAATATTCAATTAATATATACTTGCAGATATATACTACTACACCATGTGATGGGCCAAGCAGAAGGTTTGTCTGGTGTTTGGGGTTATGTTGAAGGTGGAATGGGATCAGTTTCCAATGCTATTGCAAAATCGGCAAAAGACAATGGAGCTGAAATTTTCACTAATCAAGTACAATAAGCAATATGATTATTCCATATTTTACATAAAGCGTTTGCACCATTTAATCTATCTGTTCTACTTTAACCAAGACTGTAAAAGAAATAATCATTAAAGACAATACAGCAGTGGGTGTTCTTTTGGAAAATGGAGAAACTATAGAAGCCAAAATGATACTGTCGAATGCCACACCTCGAGTCACTTTCCAGCAATTGATGGATGATGTGAGCATATTAATCAAACAAAACAAAATTAACAAACCGATTAGAGAATTTTAACATGTCACCGATCATGTGTACAGATTTTGTTACCATCCGACTTCAGGCGAAGCATACGGAATATTGATTATACACCTGCAGCAACAAAAATCAACAGTTTGTACCTGATACTTATACTTTGACTCATTACAATCTTGGAACAATATAATAATATAGTAGAGCCCACTTTTTTGACACCATTAATATGAAGATTCTCAATTTTGTTCATGTTTATCATGTTTGATAACTATTGCCTCGTTCCTTTGGCAATATTTAGCACAGTGCATTCGTCAGCTTATTTAATTATTTTACTTTTGTTTTTATACCTATCTTTAATCACACACATAACGTATGACAGTGTGAACATGTTATAAGCTTTTATAAGCATTTGTCAATGAAAGTCGGATTTCGAGTGGGAGTCCGGAACCAGCTATATGAGCAAAGCTCTCTCTACCATCTTACTTAATAATTGGCTTACTGTGTTCGCATTCCTTGTGTGTGTGCTTCTGGAATGTGGAGGGTCAGATTTTTCCTCTTCCCCTTTGCTTCACCCCTTAAACATGTGGTGAGAAGACTGTAGGAAAAGATTAGGACCAGTCACACCTTCACTGGAACCCTCCGTTGGGGCAGTAAGAAGAGTGAAAGAAAACGATCAAGCTAAAAGAAGCTGCCTGTCTTAAGACAGCAAAACTTAATCCGATCCGATACCTCAAACAGTAATGAGTTAAAATAATAAAAAAACTGTAGTGAATGCTGTTAAGCAACATGAGTTAAAACAACAAATTGCTTGAAAGCAATGAATGAGTAAAACTTTCCCGTCATTTTGATGGACTATATATTAGTGAGATATATAGACTTATTACCACAAAATTAATAGTTTTTGTGTTCCAAAGTTAGATTAAGTTAATTTACAATGCATAACACAAGTCAATAATCTCATTTTAGTTTTGTTTTTAACGATATCTAGTGGCCATCAAGAATGTGCCCAACTTCATCGCGAAACCAAACGACCCAACTTATCCATCAATGCCGCATCACCGAGGATCCATTCATTTGAACTGTGAGAACCTTACCATGTTGGAAGAAGCGTACAGAAGTGGATATTCTGGACAACTGCCTAAAAGGAAAGGCGTTTGAAAATTGACACATTGTAAATTTCGCTATCACCAATAATTGTGTATTAATGTATACATAGTACAGGCCAATGATCGAAATGACCCTACCCTCAGTCTTGGACCAAACATTGGCACCAAAAGAATGCCACGTGTGTCAACTGTTTGTTCAATGGACACCCTATGTTCTAAGTGACAACAAGAAGTGGGATGAAAACACAAAGCAAAAATTTTTTGATACTGGTATGTATGAAACAGCAATTTTGAGTTTTAACTGTAAGTTACTTAAAACTATACAGCAGATTAGGTTTCGGGCTCCCATTTAAAAGCCAAAACTGCAGAAATGCAGACACGTAGTCTTTCATCACATGAAAATACACGTGGAATACGTTTTACTTAAATACCGTTGCATTAGGGGAATACCCAAAAAGCAGGATTCTATTGTAAATATTTAAAATTTTCAGTTGTCCATTCGATTGATCGGTATGCACCCAAATTTAGTGAATCGATTATTGGATATGAAGTGCTTTCACCACCCGATCTGGAGGCAATTTTTGGACTAACAGAAGGGGTAATTTTACTTACAAAAGTGACGTATACATTGGTACACAATACGTTATTATACCTAACGTTCCAAAATATTTGCAACATGTTTTAAAGAACATATTCCATGGGGCAATGTCTTTGAACCAGCTGTACTTTTCTCGTCCGACCACATCGTGTTGTCCTCCTCGTACACCCATAAAACGACTTTACATGTGCGGAAGTGGAATGCATCCAGGTAGAAACATCTACATACTGTTACTAATACTAATACCTACATACGGTTTCTGCATATTCCCATTACAAAGTTTCTTGTTGAAGACAATACCAATCTACATCATCATTTTATTTGAATTCAAATATATTGTGATGTTGCAAACGAAAGGAAATACTATAAAACACGTAGCTCATGCTGAACAAATGTTTTAACACTTTACTTTTCATAGGTGGTGGAGTTAGTGGAATACCTGGGAAACTCGGTGCACAGACGGCCATCCAAGACTTTCGTCGTGGATGATTTTTCCAAACACAATTCTAAATTGATATTTAGTTAAAAGCTTCAATGAAAAAAAAAACCTAGTAAAACTTGGTAAAAAACAAAACAATAGCAGCAGCATTCATTGAATTTAGAATAACACAATCAACATTTGACACATGACCAATTTGATGAGCATTGACTATCAGTTAGCATTAACAATATTCCACGTGGGAACACAAACTAGCATCTCATAGCAGGATGTCCTGATTGCCTCAATGTTTGAATGATGTGACAGCACAGAATAGTCGTTTAAATTTTTCGATAAAAAGATCAGCGAGAAAAAGTTGATGAAGGAATCAGAAGTTGCCAGACTGCCAGTAAGTATGACGACAACATTCCATAGTCTTTACATTTTTAATGCATTTCCATTTAGCAAAGTGACTCACTGGTTCACTATATTAACTAAAATGTTTATTGGGTGTGATTATGGCAATCACGTTTTTATTTATAATCTAAAAAAATTAATGTTCTAATACAATTTTGCATTTCGAGACTTCAAAACGTTTTGTTGGTATCTCAACTAAGGCTTCTCAAACTGATTTTGAAATCTCATTTAAAATGCCTATGATAACCAATATAATCCCAGGATGACAACCGCTATTTTTATTACCGTTAAAAAAAAAAATTTAAGCATAAAAAATATTCACACACAAAATAGAAAGAGTACCGAAGTTTGTGTAAATTAGAATAAAACTTGTTTTCTAGACTTTATAATGTGGATGCAGGAGATACTTGTAGTATTATTAGATGATAATAGAAACTGAAAAACTCTGATTGTCAAAACCAGATGCGTCAAAATCGTTTAAAAATAATTAAACATACTGAAGGAAAGAAGATAATTTTTTGTTTTGCTAATTATTTTGTACTGTACGCCTTTTATTATTTTGAAGAAATTGAATTGGTTTATTTTACGTGGTTATATTTTTTAAATAATGGGGGAAATCTCAGAAATAGGATACTTTCCCGGAATTCTAGGATTTTGGAAATTTGGGAGACATTAGAAGCCAAGCCCCAGTTTCCACCGCTATTTACTTGGAAAAATAAGACGAATTTCAAATAAACGTACATCGTACATACATAACTCACAACTTTACTTATAGGTCTGCATACTATACCACTATAATAGTACTGTACATGTGATTATCGTGTGTGTCCAGTGGGCTCCTTAAACACCATATACAGTACCTACCTCATTCGTGTCTCCGACCCTCCAAACCAGTCAGCTGCATTGCAAAACAAACTGACAAACATTTAGAAATTATTTTTTAAACAAAATAATTAATAAACTATGTAAAGTTGTAGCAAAATGTAAATCACTATTTTATATTTTGGGTATGTTGTCATATATGCAAATTCGAAAGTGTTCATTTGAAATTCATCTTATTTTTCCAAATGGATAGCTTTAGGGACACCCTGTATTTATCAACTTACATTGTTTTAAATCCAACCAATCAAAAATTAAATAAAATATAAAATTTTAAAAAAAACAATGTATTTTTTGAAGCCTCACTTTTGAGTTGACTTAAGCCTCACTTTTGAGTTAGGTTGTTGTTATGGTACTGTAGTGCATTTTTGCGTGTGCTAAATCTTGCCATTGTTAAACCCTCCAAAATTTTCCTATTTCTTTTTTCACAAACATTTACTCAAAGTAAAGTTGAAGAAAAAGTGGGTAAAATTTATTTAGAGACTGTATATTAAAGATTACATTGTTGTAACAGTAGTACAACAATAAATCATTATGCCTGCCCAAAGAAAGGTACATTTTGATTTGAACAGATTTTAAAATAACTGCAATAGAATTCAATGCAGCAAAAGCTATTTAAAAAGTTACCAATGCAAGCAGTACTTGATTAGCGGTGATAGTAAAGGCAAGTTACAAAAATTAAGCTGTAATTAATATTATATATGGTTGTAGTGTTTATAAATATTGCTAAACCTGACTAATTAACACAGCAAAACAATGTAAACAAACAGAAGCAAACCTTAAACAAACAAAAGCTAAAATTAATAGACACAAGCATAAGCTAATTATCCATATATACAGTGTATATCACTAATATACAGGGTGTTTATAAAAAGCCATTTCACCAACACGCATTTTCTGCATTTACTACTTTAAACAGTCATGATATCTCTCAATTGGAAATGAAACTGGTCCCTAATGAAAATGTTTGACAACTGGTCCCTTTACATGCACAGTGTGCATTTAGAGTGTGGTTTCACTCCTGCCAAACCCTATCAAACATTTCTGGTGGTGAGCCTCCACAGAAAGTGTGATCCTTTCCTCCAGTTCTCGTGGAGATTAGGGCATTAGGGGTATGTAAACGGCTTTCATATAGCCGTACAACAAGATATCACATGACATCAAGTCCTGGGTGCCACCACCAAAGAAGACTGTTTTCCAGCAGCAAGTCCATTCAGCGCTAAAGGGCAACACGATAGAGAAGTTCTCACATCAATCTGGATTGCCACTTTTTTTACTCTGGGTCACCAATTTCTTGACTCACCACCACCACACAGACAAAGAGAAACTTGAACAGCTGGGTGACTAATTTGGCATTCATTACATTTTGTCTATGAAAAGTATCAGTACGTCTGAAAAATGATATCATCTTACTTAATAAGTGTATGCTGGTTAAGGAATGTGTGTGCGCTTCAGGAATGTAGGAGGGTCAGCTTTTTTTCCTCTTCCTCTTTGCTTCACCCCTAAACATGGGGCTAGAAGACTGCAGGGTAAATGATTAGATTCACTTGCACTCCCATTGGGACACTCCCTTGGGGCAGTAAGAAGAATGAAAGAAAGCAACCAAACTAAAAGAAGCAGCCTGTCTAATCTGATCAAAATAAGTGTAACGAATATTGCGAAGCAATATAAGTTAAAATAATAACTAACTAACATGTTGCGAAGCAACATTAGTTAAAACAATGAATTGCATAATAATAACTTAATAATTTAATAACCTGAAAACTGTCCCGTCATTTTGACGGGCTGTATACTACAGTAGTTCTTTTATAAGCACCCTGTATATACACTGGGCACCATGTAATATCCCTTCTTTAGAGTAGCCATGGGGCTCCTTAACACCAAATACATTACCTAAATACAGGGTAAAGAAACTGTGGTCATGGAGAGGACCATTGGTGGTATGAAAAATCTGATTGCTTTTGTACGGTAAAGTTTATCGATTGTGGGCTATCCAATGCAGCTTCAGAAAGTGATCTTGGGAATAATTTTCAAGATCATCCGATTATTAACTTTCTTAATATGCATACCACACCCTATATGTAGATATGTATGTGTTCTGCAGAAAGATGAAAGTATTCACGACATAATGCAAACACATTAAAACCGATTAAAAATCGACTAGTAAAAACGAGTTTTGGGAGAAACAAGACCAGTATGACAAAGAAGCAACGCAAAAGCAGCTGCTAAACTGAACAATGCCTGTAAACTGATGTGATGTATATTTCAATGTTTGATTATGTTTTGTCTCCAACTTATACAGTACAGTATTACTTACTATACAAGCTAGTTATTGTTTTGCTGAGGCCTATGAGTTTACTTTTCATACCGAACTTATTTCTCCCATAACTTCTGTTTTTACCAGTCGATTTCCGATCTATTTCGTGTCTGTATTATTTCGTGAATACCTTCATCTTATTTAAATGACAGATGGGGTATGCATGTGAAGAAAGTTAATAATTGGATGACCTTGAGAATGACTTCAAAGGTCATGTCCGAAAATTGCATTGGACAACCCATGGACAATACAATAGTTCAATTAAACATTTCATACCACCAATGGTTCTCACGCCATTTGGCTATGGTCACTTTTTTTTATAAGTTTATTCCTCGTAAATTCAAATAATTGATACAACGGACAGTAATTGATTTTTCATCATTTGTAACATATTCACAATAAATAAACAATCAACAATTGCTAAAAGAGTTTAAGTATTTCTTAAAACTTAGCTGCCGTTGAAAAATACATACCCCCAGAAAGTTGCCAATTCTCTAACTTTAACCTATACGTAAACTATCCTCAGCAGCTGGCTTCAAGGTAATGCAGAAAGAAGAAAGTCACGTTATGACAATCTTTTTTTGGATACTATTTTTCAAACGGCCTTTACTCATATTTAAATGATAGTACAAACATACATCCTACATTTTCAGAAAGAGCATGAGATGAACTTTATTTCAGTTTTGTTTATTAACCATGTAACTCAAACCATTCAGGAAATATTAATATTATTGAAAAAGGGCACAAGCTTTTGGCCCACCCAGTACAGTGGACCCTCGAAATACGAACAATGTTTCATTGATGAGTTTTTAAGATGTGTACGTTTAAAGTCAGTGTTACGTATTTTTGAAGTCGCTTTAATTTCTTAATCATATTTGTAGAGAAACATATCTAATGCCATTTGTTTTTGTCTATCTTTTAAACGATCACCTGATTCTTTGTTCGGATTTCAAACTCTGATTTTTCTCAAATTTTTGTTTGATTCTCGAGTTGTTCATAGTCCTATCGTTTGGATCTCAGAAGGTCTGCTGTACATTAAGAGATAAACGATAACTTGTACTCACTTTGTGTATCAATTTCCAGAAGCAAGATCCTCCGTTGTTAAAAAAATTCATATATTATTGGCCCTCAACATGAGTGGTAATAAAAAATCTCCCGTCATTGAGCCCAGTATTATGGATGGGCCCATCTTACACTACGACGATAAGGCGCAACCACTGATCCATCGAGTCTTTGAACATCTGCTAGAGGAAAGACCATCTCTGCGTGATTTCTGTGCAGTACTGCATTCTGACAGATGCTTGACGTTCGGCGAATTGAATGTGCTTGCCAATCGGCTTGCACGACAACTTCTTTCCAAGCTGATGGAAAACAGAAAGGTAAACTGCTTTAAATTCTATGCAACAAAAAACAAAAAACAACACTTTTTCTTTTGTTTGTTGTTAGCTCAGTCAAGATGGTCATGCGATTGTGGCGGTTTGCATGCATCCGAGTGAACGTCTCATTGCTGCACTGTTTGCGATCCTCAAGATGGGAGCAGCCTATTTGCCATTGGATGCTGCCTTTCCACCAGCTCGAATGAGCCACATATTGTCCGAAGCGAAGCCAATCTGCGTCTTGGTAGAAAATGCTTGGAATCAACCTCAAGGCGTATATAGTGGTCTCATTGTGAGATATGTGGATCTCTTGTTGCCTGGTGATCCCTCGTTTAGAGATGATAACTTGTCAGCTGACGAAGTCGTCCCACAGGGGCGCAGAGAGTTGGTGTTGGCAAGCATCATGTACACGTCTGGAAGTACAGGTGTTCCGAGTGGGGTGATGCTGTCACACTATGCGATCATTAGCAGGCTGCGATGGCAATGGCACATGTTTCCGTTCGCTGACAAAGAAATCGGATGCTTCAAAACAGTCCTGACGTTTGTCGACTCCATTGCAGAGATTTTTGCGCCATTGCTACGAGGCCGAGAAATAGTGGTCGTTCAACGTTCCATAGTTCAGGAACCTGCAGCGTTGGTTGCAATGTTGGAGAAACATCAGATTCGTCGCTTGACCCTTGTTCCCGCTTTGCTACGAGCCATTCTTTTACATATAAAAATGCATCCTGAAAAGAAACATCTTCCGGATCTCAGGTACGAGCGAGTGAGTGAATGAGTAAGCATGCATCAGATACATTTGCAGCACGAACCTGGGGTGCGTAACTTATTATCCCATATAAATACATAATCAGGGCAGATCAGAATTCTGCTCTTCACAGCCTAACAACTTCCCGTCAGCTGTTGTGGGTAGTTTTAAATTGAAAAAATACATGAATTTTCAAAAGCTTGAAGACATGTTATCTCCGCATCTTCCTGATTGTTGATTAGCTTGTTCCGAACACAAACCAATTACCCTGATTCATCATCAGTTGATCAGTTTTTATCAATATTAATTGGATGTTGTAGTTTAATTTGCACGTGTGATGTATTACTATTGGGAGTTATACACCCCGATGGTTAATAGATTTCATATTAACAAATTTGTTTACACTAGATGGGTGATATGGAGCGGAGAGTGCATGTCTCTGAATTTAGTGCACGACTTTTTCACTCAATTTGGGGGCCACGACAAATTGCTTTTCAACTTCTATGGTTCAACGGAAGTAGCAGCGGATGTTACCTATGAGGTTTTCGCATCGGCGGAAGACGTGCGATTGAAGACGTTGGAAGGAAAGTTGCCAATCGGAACTCCTGTTGACAACAACACCATTTACTTAGCTAATGAAAATGGAGAGCTCATTCCTCGAGGAGAAGTGGGAGAAATCTGCATCAGTGGCTCCCAACTGGCCAATGGCTACATATCGGCATCGGATCAGAAGAAATTCGTGGCCAATCGTCTATCTCCACGAGAAGGCCACGAAATGCTTTTCCGTACAGGCGATTACGGGTTCATAGCCAATCGAGCGCTATACTATGAAGGACGTAAAGATTCTCAGGTAATTAAAAGACTCTTACGATCGTCAAATGCTTGACACATAGTGAACAGGTTAATATTCATTCAAGATCAAAATCAGAGGCCAGCGTGTCGACCTGGTGGAAATTGAAAAGGCTGCCATGACAATCTGCGGCGTGGAAGCAGCAGCTGCCCTGTGTTATCAACCAAGTCAACCGAATCAAACGGTTGTGCTTTTTTACACAGCGAGAACCCAGGAATGTGTGGTGGCCGAGGTGGAAGTAACGACCCACCTGAAACAACTTCTAGCACCATACATGATGCCCTATGTCCTGAGAGTCGACACAATCCCTTTGCTCATAAATGGTAATATTCGAATAACTTTTCACTTTACACTTATCACATCGTCGAGTAAAAAATATTTTTCTACGTAACAGGCAAGATAGACAGAAACGGACTGTTACACCACTTTGAAGAACAAGCTGGAGAAGCTGCTGCTATCGATCTTGTTGGAGTGACAGAGGAGAACATTGAAACGGCGACTGTCGTTCTGACGACCATCGCGGCTGTTCTGGGTCCATCACGTCTGGGAGGACCTATCACTCTTGCCAGCAATTTTTTCGAATCGGGTGGAAATTCTCTGAACGTCATGATAGTGCTGAATCAACTGCAGGATCGTGGTTATTGCATCTCGATCAGTGAGTTTTTGCAAGCAAGCAACCTCAAGGAGGTGATGCAGCACGTGGATTACAGGGGTAACAAGTGTCCGTCTTTGCTCGAGTACGAACCGGTCACGCCGAGAAGAACTTCGGGAAGCATGGAACCCAACATATTTTCAGCGGTGACCTACAACCTCCGGTCACTGCAACATGTCGACGGCGAAGAAGCAGTACAGTTGGTTGCCGAATGTTTTGCCTTAAAGGGCGACCTGGATCGTTTTATGGGTGTCACCATTGCCGATTTTTCCAGTCTCGTTTCCAGTATTTGGGAATCCCTGATGGATGCAAATCTATCATTTGCGGTAACGGACCGCAGTGGAAGGTTACTAGGAGTTAGTCTCAACTGGGATGCTAACAAAGAGTTGACAATGCGTGCACCGCCAAAACTTCAGGTAATTTTTTTTATTGTTAGTTGATGGAACTATGTTTCAAATGTGATGATATAAAATATAACAAATATTCCAAGCTAAAACACTAATATTGTAATGTTTGAACGTGATAGGTTATTATGGATTTTCTAGCAGCAATCGAAAAACCACACTTGGAACGTCTTCCTCGTGGAGTAGGTAACGTTATGAGTGCAATGCTTTTGGCAACAGACGTAGATCTGACAGCTACAGAAAATGTTCAATTGGTCCTGTTCATGGAAAAAGAAAACATCAACATCGCCACAAACCGTGGCTTCAAAGTGATTTTGACATGCAACACCAGCAACCTAACAAGGGTGAGTATTGGTAGGATCAAATCAAGACAATATTAAAGAATTATATAAGGTGGTCCAGAAAGGACTTGACAACTTTGTAAGCATATAAAACTTTATTCAGGCCAGTGAGCAACTGATTGATATATCATTTTGTAGCAAAACGCATCAAGTTTTACATCAAATATTGGTTCAATGTGAAGTTTTACATCAAATACTGGTTCACTGGTAATATGACAGACATTCCATCAGAAGTCAAATTATTACCAAACTTGCTGCAGCATATCACATCTTCAACTCCCCAATTTTTCATTGAAACATTGCTGTAGTTAATGTAGTAATTGAAAAAAAATTCAATTACCTGCATTAACTTAGCACTTCAAGCAAACATCAATGGAAGAAACATGCTGTAGTGATTTGAGCATACCACATGCTAGAATGCATGGGCTCAGTAGCAGAATCCGGTGTTATGCGTTACTATGCACTGAAGATTCTGAAAAACTTTCGAATCAACTTTTATATGCTTACAAAGTTGTCCAGTCGATTCTGAACCACCCTGTCTATACAACCGAGCCTCAGTTGGGTTTAATTGATGCAGGGACGACTCTTATGAAAAAAATAACTCATTGTGTTTACATCATTTCACCCTGCGAAGTGCTTGATTCATGCAAAATTGCAAGTCCTCTCTGAACACGCACACAATGGATGTAAATAACCCATATGAATTACAAAGTTCTCATTTTCACCCCAGTTGCATATTTTCTTATTATTTTCCATTGCATTTCAACAGAAGCATTCTTTCACTTACATGAAGGGTAGGGGGCATAGTTTATTAGTTCACTAATTTGCAAGTATTTGATTTAGTGTGGGTAAAGAAACAATACGAAATGTATTTAATGAAGATTTTTTTTATCACTTTTAGGATATATGTCAGTGTCTTTTAAGCTACCAAAACCTCGAATGCATGCAGGCGAACCGCTACATTGACGAAAGCGGACACCGTGTTTTCTCAACAGCACCAGACAGTTTGAAAGTCTTTGTTGCGGCCAAGTTTTTGACAGCTAATCAGTAACCAATACAATTTGTATAGAACATACCAATCATGTGTATAATTTGGTTAACAATTATTCCCAAGAACCTGATAGCTTGCAACTTCATAGTTGCATCAAAGACACCTTTCCAAACGAAAGAGGTTTATTAGTTAACTAGTGAAATGAAATGTCACCGACGAAATGTTCTATTGTACGTATATGTGCCATTTAACTTCCATTTTTTAAAGCAGGCTCTCATTGGTTACTGACGTATTAGTAACGAATCTGCACTACATCAGAAATACTGTATGGATATTTTCAAATGACTTTTTAATTAGCAATGCCTCTTAAATTTGGGTATTAAAAACAGGTAATTAAGTGTTAATTTAACTAGTGAAAATCAAGTAACCAATGAAGTTCATACAATTTTTTTTCAATGATACCTTCCTAATAAAAGAAAGAATAACTTTGAAAAAAACAAACTATAAATGCACAAACATAGATACCATTCATTATATCAATACTAATATTTTTGTAATTAAATATAGAATGTTTATATTTACTTAAAAGGTTGTATACACAATGTGTGATATCCTTAAACTGTGTGGAAATATATATATATAAAAAAAAAGTGCAGGAAAACATGATTACTTGTTGGTATTTATGCCAAAACAAAATAAGCATAACCAAATGCCATTACAGAATTACAAATTGCATTAGAATTATACTTATTTACTACTAGCAACATCCTGTAAAAACCGCTGTGCGTTAATAAATATACTGTTGTTTATGAAACACGATATGAGCATCCTTTTTTTTTTTTATGAAATTTAATTTTTAGAAAACGAATACCGATAATATAATATATAAGCACCCTTATAAGATACAGCTATACACAAAAATAATGTAGTACAATCCAGATTATATCCTCCATCCATTCCAAAGTCTATCGTGTTACACATACATTACTTGTACATTCGTCAAGTCACCACCGTAAATCACCTCGACTTTTATTCCTGATCTTGAAAAGTAAACTCTCACTTCCATCATTCGAAATAAATGCCATTGCACAGGTCCAAACGTGATCATCGTATTCTAGCAAAACGCTGAGGAAAATGGATGCATGCACCGACACAAAAAATATCTTCTCTTCACAATTTTTCTTTTCATAAAAGGCTTTTTCATTCACAGCCTCGGAGTATTGTATCAACTTGCAAAGGTGTGATAGTTTGCACATTTCTGATTAAGCGAGAAACTTTACCAACTTTATTTTTAACGTTCAGGATTAATACTGTAAAGTTTCATGCAGTTTCAATGACAAAACATTGCCCAAAAAAAAAAAAAAAAAAAAAAATTTGGATAAAAAATATTACGTAAAAATTGTCTCAAAGAGAATTGAATGGCAACGACGACCTACCCAGTTCCTTTCCACGTCCCGCATACCTCCGACCGTCTCAAGCTGCGTTCTCGATTTTCTTGGTTTCTTCTTCACATTTGCGGAACTTTTTTATCCTCTTCCATTCCCCGGTGGTGTAGTTCATTTGAAAGTGAGACTCCACAATCATTTTGGCACTTGTACCGTCCGTCTGTTGCACTGATTCTTCATCCTCGCTGAGCTTGATTGTCACAATGGTTCCGAGTTGTGGACACGGATTATCTGAACACAGAAAAAAAAAACATGTCCAAAGTATTACTTTAAATTCCAGTAAAATATAAAAAAATATAAATAAATAAATCAATGTATGTATACATACACACGGTAGACAAAAGTACGAACCTCTTGAACCAGCCATGAAGCCGAGTATAAGAGCTTTTTCTGGACGAGTGACTTTGTTAGAAGTACGAAACATATCCTGAGCTTCTTGAATTTGTTCTTTCTGAAAGTATACAAAAGCAATCAAGTTATTAGGCAATGTTTAAAATTGACACAACAGAAAATTTGGACACTAGATTCGATGTGTTTAAATTGAAAAGCTCATCTCTACTTTTAATCATTTTTGAAATAAGAGGCTCAGGCAAATAGGCTTTGTGCATTGTTGATTCCAAATATGTTATTTTCAAGACTCAAAACTTATTATTTCTCACTGAAAAGCACTCTCAAAAACCACGTTTACAAGCAAAGTGTATTGCCAAATGAATGAAGAAAAAACTTTTCTGAAAAATCATGTTTCCTGGATTTAAAACGTTTTGGAAATAAGCTCTTCAATTGTTTTCAGAAGCTTACCGTTAAAGACAAATTCTGACGTGGTGGTCGCATTTGAATATGACCAGGAACTTGTGTTGCATTTTGTATCTGTACAGTTTGCACCGTTGCTGTTGGCGTTGTGGTAACGGTCGTCGTCGTTGCAGCAGGCTGACCATTAGATTCCTGGTTTGGAGTGGCTGGCTGACTACTTTGAGCTGGCGTCTGCGGTGTCAACACTATAGCTGTTGCAGGCAAGGAAGGAATACTGTTTAGAGTGGTGATGACGTGCGGCCTCACTTGAGATTGAAGGGTCTGTTGTAGGTTTTCTCTTGCTTGCTGTGTAGATGATATTGCTGGAAAAACAAATATTTATTATTATCAAATACAATGGATGCATATTAATATTCATTATTACTGGAAGTGTATAAGTATGGCGCTCACTAGTCGGAGTTGGAGATAGAATGTTAGTAGCAGAGGCAGGTACGTAAGTTGGTCCAGCAGCAGAACCCGTTGCTAATTGTGTGTTCGGAGTGGTCAACTGTACAATTAAATAGTGAATAAAAATAAAATAAAATAATAATAAATAGAAAACCAAACATGAACAATGGCAACAAATGTGGTAAGCCACCGAACCTGGGAAGAAATTCCAGTAGATACGAGGCCAGCTGCGTAATCGGGGGTGGTAGAAGCACTGGGAGAAGTAGCAGCGGTCGCTTCGGTTGCCTTCTTCTGTTCCATGGCTTCCAATTCTAACAAAAACAAACAAAATCTATACAAATCTAACAGAGAACGCTACATTGGTTAACACAGTGAGACTATCTGATTACCGCTTTGCTTCTTCCGCCGTTTTGCTTCACGCCCATAACCAATTGGCTGTTCGTTTATATCCAACAGCTATACAAAATGATTCATCATATTCAGTTTCACAAATATTAACATTGTGGCAAGTTATAAAACAAGTATTGTACATTAAAAACTGCATTTTTTTAAGAATAAGCTTTATATCATAGTCACCCTATGTCTCAATATTAATATTTTCCTGTCCTTGCACACACATATTCCACAATGTCAACAAGTGGTAGCAGAGTGTGGTTCTTGTTGACAATTGTTGTGGAATGTGTGTGCAAGGACAGGAAAAAAATAAAGTCTTTACTGATGATTCCTTCACTCCGCATACTACTACAGTATTCCACTACACAGCTATGTTTCCAGCAACCGCACTCACAAGCAAAACAAATCTAAACTAAAGATATATTTTGGGGTCTCAAATTTCAGACCCATAACCATATCTCGTCTTACACCTTCACTCACCAGCAAAACAAATATAAAGACTATAAAAGAAAACAGCTTTTCCTAACCTTGATTCCACCATCTTTTCGTCCAGCAGGAGTGCGAGCCAATGGGCGAGAAAGAGATGCTGGAGTTGTAGCCATGCGATTTGGTCCACTAGCAGGAGAGCGAAATCCCGCTGCTGGAGAACGACTAGGAATCCCTTTCAGAGGAGCTAAGGAATGAAAAATACATAAGCATTGACAAATGTATGTTAATTTAATGGATTAACACTACTCATTTGACAGTGCCTCATTCCAAAAAATGCTCTATTCACGTACTCGAATCGTCCAAGCGTTTTCCTAAACCGCGTGATCGAAGAGGAATAGTAGGCGTCGAAACATTCCTCTTCACATTATTTGCTGCATCAGATGCTAAAAATGTTAGTTGTTTAAAATCAAATTATTGATTCTTGTAGTCAAAATATATTAATGAAAGCTGTCAATAAATAAATAAATAAATAACAGCAATACACAAATAATGGGATATGAA
This sequence comes from Cryptops parisi, assembly GCA_034695005.1. NCBI lineage: Eukaryota > Metazoa > Arthropoda > Chilopoda > Scolopendromorpha > Cryptopidae > Cryptops > Cryptops parisi. The sequence goes on along the minus strand of JAQIWH010000105.1, from coordinate 6,533 downwards.
AAATCAACGTTCCTATTACATACATTTCTGAAGCAGCTCTGCTCTCAAAGCAGCCGACTTTGGCTTCCGCTTCAACGTGAAATGCTTCACAGGTTGAGTTTGATGGCCGATTACAGCATTAAGAGCATTCTTATTTAAGTATAAACATTCCATGGGTAACATACCCAGTTCGCTATGCTTTCTTACTAAAGTTGAAAGAAAAAACAAGTTTAACAATGTCAATGATGATTTATCATGTATTATACACAGGGTGTCCTCAAATTATCACTACAACCAACATTTAGCATTGAAGTTGTAGTGGTAATATGTAGACACCCTATGTGTGTACCGTATATCATACATAAAATGACTATATTGAACACAGGTCCATGATTATTTTACTGCAGAAAAGTAGTTGGTAACCTCGAAAACTATTATATTGTGTATAACTATATACACAGTAGGCCTATTATTGGTGAGTAAAATTATACACAGTATTATTAGTGAGTAAAATTATACACATTATTATTAGTGAGTAAAATTATAGTAAAAAAATGAATACGCTGTAAAATTTTCATGGTGAACTTATTCACATATCGACAAGAATCACTTCCTTGAAAATCTGTTTTTATATCTATATTACCTAGTTTTTTCAAGTCGGTAACCAAATCCGTGAATATTTTGGCATTTTCCTCCATTTCCAAGTTGAGCATTCCGGTCGAAGGATAGGATTTAAGAATCTCAGCCAACATCGATACCCACTGATCGCCATCGACGAGCGCCAGTTCCAATATTTCTTCCAACTCAGATTTCCACTAAAAATAAAACGAAACATGAAAAATGGTTCAAAATACAGATTCCAGTTATTAAAGAAAATGACCAATGAACATACACCCAATACTTGTTATCCCTATTAAGTAATTTAATTACCAGCAATGTTTATGATAATACAGTACAAAGTGCTGAATAATTTGACCCACGATTCAAATCGACCAACAATTTTTATTCCCACCTAATTCAATTGTAACGTGCCACCGATATTTATATTTTTCCAAAACTATAATACCTGATAATTAACTTTTGAAGACATGAAAGATTTAAAATGTATAGTAATTTTGAAAACAAAATCAGATATTTTCTGGTTATAGCCAGGCCCAGTCTGATGTTGCTATTTGCTTGTGCTTAATTATGGGTTTATTGTGCAGGTTAGGTTAAAAAAACAACAAAGAAACGTATTAAACGTATGATATAAAACCATAATTAAGTACAAGCAAATAGCAACATCAGACTGGGCCTGGCTATAACCGGAAATTACCCAAAATCACTATATTTGCCTTGACATGTGCACCATGTATATAAACACAAGCAGCAGAATTTCAAAACACATTGACAACCATTTCAGTGGGTTTTTTTTTAGAACAAAATAAATTAGAAAAAGTTGTATCACAATGAAAACATCTGTAATTTGTATCAATATATACATATGTTCCTAAAACCATTTATTTGAAATTAGCCTTATTTCGCAATCAAGATAGTGGCTTTATGGACACCCTGTACAATTGATACAAGTTTTATTTACATCGTTACTTAACAAGTAATGTTTGCTTCTCGACACTTCCAACGCTCGTTGTCAACGTAGTAATTTTAAATTTTAAACTATATTAAAGCCCAACTTATGACATTCAAGTAAACATTTTATTTTTATATATTGACGTCATGTGGTTCTTTTTTACTTCACCTGCCTACTACAAAAATATTGTTATTGCATGATGGTGTTGTACCCACCTCCTCAACATTTCGCCTGGGAATGTGTAGAAAAGACAGCAGTAACTTTAGCTTCACTTGCGATTGAAGATCTATAAAGCAATCCTTAACGTTTCGTAGAACGTCCTGATTCAATTGTGAACAAATCGAACCTCCAGACCATAAATCGTTAATAGTTCCTAATTTGTTATGAAGCCACAACGATGTGTCACTATCCCTCACCAGCGCCATATTGAAAAAGACGCCATTGCCTAGTGCCCAAGGAGCTCCGCAGAATTCAAACGCACATGACGTCACGGGAAATAAAACCGTCTAATACAATGAACGCCATGTTGGGTCCCACAGAATATTGGCCTGTAGTGTTCCCCGATAATGATCAACCAATTACTGTTCACTAATGATAGTACTATTTAATATCATGTATAACAAAAAAACTGTATTAAATTTCTTTACATAAAATATGTATATATTGAAAGCAACTGAAATTAAAGCATGAAACAGTTTCATTTAATTTTATTTAATAAATACAGCATCCCAGAACGAAATAGCACAAAACAACAGAAAACAGACAAAAAACAACAAAAAAACAAACAACAAAAGACAAAATATCACTGCAGACTGCAACAATAGTAAAAAAAACTAGTTTTAATAAACATAATACAGTTTTCATAACAAACAATTTGGTTTAACTCGCTAAAACAGCGACTAATTTAATATTCAAGCCCACATATTATCTTTTAACAAATTTTCATAGATCAATTAATAACTTTGGCCATTTGATTAACTTGGTTTCTTGACGACAAATATGAACATAATAAAAGTGACATAACCTAACTGCAGCCAGCACCAGCATCTTCGACTAAATAAAATAGTTGACCAACGTAAACTTGAAAAACGAAAAAAAGTACAGAAAATCATGACAAGAGGCGATGGATCTACCTATGTCATAAATCCTATGTAACTTTGACATTGTTTATTTATGTTTTCTTGGAAGAGTTTCATTAAATTCATGCTAAATTAAAACTGCAAAAAAAACGAAGAGCACGGGTTACAAGTTATTTTAAGAGAATTGTTTTTCATTAAGTATACATAACTTCTCTTAAAATATTATTGAATAAAAAAAAAATACATTATTATAAAAGCTACGTTCACGTTGGACGCTTTTACGCTAAAAACGCTCATAAACATCCAAATATAGTCTATAATCAATATTACTATCTTTTGAGGTCGTTTTTAGCAAAAAAGCGTCCAAAGTGAACGTAGCAAAATAAAAATTAAAGGTAAGTTTACCCATTGAAACAACATCGATTAGCAATCTCAACCAGATAACAAACACTGGCATTTTGAGCTTGCCGAATAATATTTAGCTTTAATAGTATCCATATTTTGGCGCGGCTTAAGATACTTTTTGAAGCAAATAGCACGACAATACACAATATCCATAAAGTAGTCAAATTGGCTGTATGGATAACCAGCAGATTCACGAATTTTGTTGATTTGAACTACATAACCACAAATCACACGAAATTCAATAAAAAAGAATTACATTTACAAAAAAAAAAAAAAAATAACAACTCTTCTTACTAATATCCGTTTCATTTAACTGAATAAAGTTATTGCAATAAGCAGTCATCAAAAAACCGCAGACCAGAAAGGAAACAAATAGCTTCTTCCAGTCGGCAATCATATTTGTTTGAATTACACGATTCTACACAAGACTTGTGAGAAATAACTAAAATAAAACTTATTTTGTGTTCCATGATAATTTTAGCGTGAACGTGTGGTAACAATAAGAACGTGTGGCAAAGTTTGAGATGAATTTCATGAATTCTTTTTTCTCAATATCTACATTTTCCCTATTTCGTTAAAACGCGTGGCGAAAATTTTAAACACGGGAAATAAAGTGGAAGGACTGACGTTGAAATAAAAACTGACGAGTGCTGGCTATACCACTAGAAAATGATGTTGTTTCGAGGAAACGCAGTAAATATATTCAGTGTGCATCTTTATTCCTATACATAAAAGTAGAATAAGTGCAAATAGCTTACCATCGGCTGCAATGTCATTTCGTGTCTTTCACCACTTTCGTTTGGGTACGACTAGTAATAACATCCGGTTGTTGCATCGAAACGAAAAGCCACCAACAAAGAAGCTGAGAATACAGATGAATATTTTTGTGGTCTAAATCTCGCGAAAATAAGGGGAAAACCTACAATTTATACAAAACAGGTTCCAATCAACATTACCACAAAAAACAAAACAAATAACGAAAAGATAGTACAGGGCATATAAAAAGGTAACTTGTTGAAAATGTGAATATATACGTAACAACATGTTTTAGATTATTGTGTTCAAAGCCAAGTGTGGTTTGGATGGATTAAGTCCAAAGAATTTTCCTGAAGAATGGACATAACCGCCCTTCACTCCATCTATCAAGACATGATTAATGGAAACTGCCGAAAGGTTGGGAAGTTACTTCAAACGTTCAATCAATGACTTTCTATGGCCTTACACTTGTTTGAAGAAAAAAACCAACCAAATCCATTTTCTTCTAAAGTTTAATCAATACCAGAAAGTGCTTTATGTCATTGTTGAGTTACTTTTGAGTTGATTGAGTTCATTTTGCTATCTATAATCATCATGCACTTATATGATACTACATCTAGAATTAAACTTTTAGTTTTGTATTTTGTAGATTGTCAAGAAATGAGTAGACAATGTTGATAGCATAAGACTACGAAAAAGATTTCATAAATTATTCTTCTTGTTACACGATATTGTTAATATCGAACTATTTTTTAAGAGCATTGACAAATTATTAGGACTTTTCTTTCCGATCTTCAGTAGTACATTTAGAAAAGTTGCAGAAACGTTTGAAACATGTTTTAACATAAAATAAAAATACGTTTGTTCTACAATAAACGGATGTTTGTTTGAATTAAAGATATAAACATTTAAAAAGAATAGAAGAATACTAAGATCTTAAGTAGGCCAGTGCCTATTTTCTAAAAAAAATGTTAGGTGATACGAAAGATCAACATTTATACAAATATCGAAGAAAAAATAAAATATCAATAATATATAAAGTTAAAGTTATACGCGTATAGTCTAAAAAAGAGCACTGGTAAGTAATACAAACATTAAGAGATTCTTAGAGCATCAACAAACCATTCGGAAGTTCACTAATCTTCCATCGAATGGATTATTTCAGTAAAAACGAATTATGAGTTCAAACTTTTTCCAGAAGGAATCCAAACAAAATATTACCGTTCTTCAATACTATAAGAAGATGAAGAAGAAGAAGAAAAAACAGAGTAAAAAAAACGAACAAAAACCAACGTTAAGCTACGTGTCTACTTCTTGGAATTGCCATTGTTTCCAGTGTTATGAGTTTCTTACGCGATCCTCATCTCGAGTAGGTGGGCCATTGTGTTGGCCTGATGCGATGATCTGGTCTCTCTCACTCTTCTTCCACTATGAAGGAGGTTTCTTATTCCTTCAGGTTTGGCCTTATGGTGCTCTGGGTTATTGCATTGTCTGCTTGGGGGCTGACCCTTAAGGTCGAGGGTAAAATCGCGACGGGCAATCTGTTTCTTCCCCTGTGGCATTCCACTCTCTTCTAAGGCCGGTAGCATTTTTCGGTTGCCATGACAACACCAAATGGTAGCGAAATGATAAGACGACAGTGAAGGATAACTTTGTTTCGGGGGGTATAAAAGTCGAGGGAACATGAACTATCATTCCTACCGACCAATCTACCCCCAACTTCCTTTCCCCGCAAACGATTACATTTCGCTCGTATGAATGACGTCGCTCTTTTATTTTATTAGGAATTATTATTTTTTCTTCTTCTTCTTCTTCTTATTATTTTTTTTTATTAAAGTTAAACTCTGAAAGTTGAGCATTTTCGTTTTAGTACCCTACTTCCTCTTTTGTATATCGTTGAATCGTCTTTCCTGCCTTCGAGAGGGGGGTCATAGGTGATAAATACGAAGATCATCTTTCTTGAAACTTCTCAAATGACAAGGACTGGGAAGAAGAACAAACAATCGTATCTCTCGACTTATGGCTTGACTTTGGGCGTCTTGCAGAATCCGGTCATAAAACTTTAGATTATAAACGTAAGGAATTAAGAAAATTAAAGATCACCGTTCTAGCATTACAACACCCCTGAAAAGTAAAACATGTACGGGTACATTAAAAATTCTTTATTTTATTTATTTTATTATGCGATCGTTGAATAATCGGATATTCGATTTCATGCGAGTTTTGAATAATTCTATTTTTGATTTCTACAATTTTCGATTTACAATATTTATTTATATGTGCAATTTTTGCAGTTTTTGATTTATGCAAAGGACTTCTGCGGTTCTCTGTGTAAGTTTAAAACCTTATGCTGAACGATAAATTGGCCTATACAGTATATTCTCATAAACGACTGTAGATGGCAGTATATGTTCAATTCCCAGCTCGCTCGCTCACTCACAAATTCTCAAGTGAAGATGATATATAAGAGTATAAAAATGAATACAAAAACAACTCCCCCATCATAGCTCAAATATAGCAAACTAAAGTGTCACTATAATACTGTATGTACCGTACGTTACCAGCAATATATCGGATCCAAGCATTCTATAGAATGCCAAGCCTGGTTTAGGCAATGTATAAAACTAGCAATAAAATAGTTACGTTAAGCATGAATCAGGCAGGGACACCGAGTACTTAAGTACCGAATACTTAAGTACACGTAACAAGTACATTTTAAGTACATTTTCAGTACTTGGTACTTG
>JAQIWH010000104.1:0-75537 GCA_034695005.1 Cryptops parisi | reverse complement strand
GGGGGTTCTGGTTGTACTGTATACCTATACGGATAACGTGTTTCGGTGATTTCCCATCATTACATTTAGAGCACTCAATCAATTTATTTTGGAATTTTCAATAAAGTTTGTATTTTGGACAATTTAAATTATGTTGCATCTGCTATTGCTGAAATAAGACGACAAACTTTAAATGCTCCTGCTGGAAAGCTGCTTTGATGTGTTGCAAACAATGCAACTAATCAAACATCGACAGTATCAATTGAAATCATTACTTTGACACATAAAATTGCTGGAGAAGGTTTTGACGCCTTTAGCGAGAATGGCAACAAAATACTTGTGGATTATGCCTTTTAAGTGATGATGGTATCATTAGTATGATATTAGATGCCATACTCATTCAGGCTACGGACTCGTAATTTTGGACAAATTGTTTCAAATATTCTATGTTGCTGTTCGTGTTGTTCGCTTGATCGTTTCGCAACTTTTTGGTGCTCATCCAGGTTGTATCCACTGGAAAGAAAACGGCTGACCTTTGTTTGAAACGGGCCTAGTTGAGCATCGCATTTTTTCCTTTTCAAATGTTAGACCAAGCTGCTCCAACATTTCACTGTCAAAACTCCTTGGTGGATCAGTTGACATGCCAGACAAAATGTTGTAATTGGTTTTTCCTGCCAAATTAAGTAACTTACTAGAAAATGAGCATATCTACCAACCACCTACAAGTTAATATTTGGCGATCGGACTCTTGCTTTGTCTGTTGTCTCACTGCAATTACCCAATAGCATGGTTACTGCTTGTTCCTGGATTTCTAACATTGTTTAAGATCTTTCATCTCTGGCTGCTGATCGTGTCATTTCATCGGGTCTTTGCACTACCAATTCTTCGTCGATACAGAGCTGCATAGACCGCCTTGATACTAAACGACAGCGTTTGCAGCTTCTTATCATACAGTCCTCTGGGTCACTCATAGTGGTTGTACCTACCTACCAATGCCATCTTCTGGACTTTCCTCAGGATTTCACACAAAGTCTGGAGTTTGCCAGGTTCTCCCGTGGTTTCGCTGCTCAGTCGATACTGTCCTACAAGAGAGGATCTCCCACAAAATTGTGAATAACAGCTAGGAATGAAAAACCTTGTTATTTATCATCTCATTCTCCAATTTCTTTAATGTTTGCAAGAAAAAGGTGATGCCAGCACAACCATGACTTGGAAAACCCAGTTTTCCTACACATTCTTCTTTATGGAGTTTTCAAGTGTGCGTACGCCAGTAACAGCCAATGTCTATGATTTCCTATGCAGAAGATTATCTTCTGTCTTCCACACTTTTTAAGGGAATCGTGAGAGTACAGTACGTTGTGCATTTTAGAAATGTCAGGTCTGATCAGTTTATTTGAATTTCCAACGCATTGTTCAGGTTCAAGCATCTGTGAGTGCCAAATGACAGTCTTTAGACAGTCAGTGGGCTCTCTAAGTTTCAATTACTTATATAGGCTACCTTTGAGATGCTCAACCAAAACGACCTTGCTATTGCTCTCACGACATTTTGATGGAATCATTTTCCAAACAAGGCTAGGCTGAATCGCTTGATTAGAAAATAATATCTCAAAATGAGACTATTTCACATTAATTCACTCTTGAATATCTATTTTCACAAGTTCCCAATTTACTCGCTAGTGTTCATAACTGAAGATTAAACTATCTTTTTTTTTTCATTCGTAAAATCGATAGCCACCAAATCGAAAGCATTCGCAATGCAGGTTTTCAAAGAATTATTTTGAAAAAATGCAAATTGTTTCCTTGAAACTTGTCTAAAGTTTCTGTGCATGGAATAATTTCATTGTTTGATGCTTTGTGGTAACCAAAGTGTTTTTCATTCTAAGTTGAAACAACAATTTCACTTGTTCACACATTAAGAATGGTGTAGTACCAGCGTACTACAGTGAGGCATTAGTTGTCTCAACTCTCAACATTTTAAACGTTTCAGCTTGATAACACAGGATTCTAACATTTCAGCAATGGTTAGCAAACCGATTCCTAAAAATAAGCCCATAGATCCTCCAACATCTGCTATAAAAGCATCCAGTCTATAGGCCCAGAACTCCTCTTCAACTATCATTTTAGAATCGAAAATGTAATTAATACGACTACGGTCATTTAGTCCAGGTAATTTGTCATGCCCTCTGTACACAAGGTTATATGTGACGTCTTTACATTTTCGGGGACATGAACAGTACTCCATTTTAAAATCTAAAATCCTTTCATCGATCGCTTCATAGAGTTGCTTGAATTGATTTGGGGTTTGACATAATGGTTTCTTTGCATGATCCGTATTCGTCATGAAAGGGAGCCTGAAAGAAGTTGAATGTGGTATTTCAGAATTTTATTTCATAGATTAGAATGTTTATCAGTGTTTTATGAATGGATAATGCATTAGTTTTTACCGGCATTCATTTGGGGTGTATATGCTATTATAGATGAAACCATTGAGACATTTACTCGTGCATTTTGCATTTTCATTTTCTTCTGTACACGGAGCCTTAGAGTGATGTATCCTCAGCTTCTGTGTTAAAAGAATTCAAGTCACCAAAAACGTATGGTTAGTTAATTTAGCTAGTTGGGAATTTTGTTCACATAGCTATACTTAACAGTTTCAGTTCATTACCGGTATCGATTTGCAAGAAATATGCAAGATTTAACACATTCAACAATCGAGACTCCATTCCTAGTTTTCAAATATTTTAAAGACTGAATTATTTCATATGAAACCAATTCAGTTAAACATGTTAAAGAAACAAGCTTCTTTAACTGAGTCAGTTTGACTTGGTCAAGGTTTATGTGTGTTGTTAATTCATAATTCACTTTGATATTGAATGTGCATTTCTGTCCAGCATAGGTAGGTAGGTGCGCCAACTGCCCAAGGGCGTGTTATATGGCACCCACTGAACAAGTCAAAAATATCCAGCATATCTTTGCCACCTACGCACTATATGAACCCCTATGCAGAAGATTTCTTTTGACTGCCACTTTCAGATATGTTAAAGGTGTCAGCAAGATAATAAGGTGTTTACTAGTTGTTGTTGTTTTTTTTTTGTTTGTTTGTTCTTGAAGTTGTCAGATGTTGATGAAATAATTTTAATGGAAGCATTGTGGATTTATTCAACATTTGTGGGCACCATATGCCATGCCTTTAGACTTTCTGCACACCTCTTAAACATCAAGCACACAAATTCCCCTCGAGAAACGTTCTGGAAAACTGGAACATGGCGTGGTGTTCCACCAAGATTATCTCCTTGTCACACTGCCTACGTGTTCTTGCAGAATATCCATGAACGTGACTTTGAACTATTACCCTACCCAGACTGCTCGCCGGATTTGACACCACCAGACTTTCACTTGTTCCCAACACTCAAATAACAATGAAGGGACAGCGTTTCGACATGATTCTGCCATCATGAAAACTGTTTGTGGGTAGTATTATGATCAAAACAAATCTTTTTTCATCAAGGGTTTGCAGGCAATGCTGGAGCCTGCATTGTATCATTCACCTTTTAGCCTTCACACATAGGCTCATCACTTTTCAAACAATCTTCTTGGGTGTCAAGTAATAATCAGTTGATCTAGTTCATCAACAACCTTTTGATGAATAGCATTCATGTGTGGGCATCTGTAGATTTCGAATGACACCTTCAGGTATAATATGGAAAAGAATATGGAAAAGTACGTGAGTATGCGCGATCCTTGATTGGTCCGCTCGGCTATAATAGATTGAATGCTGAAATACCAGCTTGATTTATAGTTTAATCAGTGTGCCTCTTAAAGACCAAATATCTATATGATGATCATGCTGAGAAATTGAATTTGAGCTATCGATTTGTTTCTGCTTTTTACAAGCATGATGCACTCAATCAACAATACAGTTGTAGAAGACCCATTTTTCAAGTGCACTGTCGAAAGTTTGACATTCTAATATTATTCAATTTAACTAATTTTGAATAAAATTTTATTATAATCTATAATTCATAAATTTATAAGAACTTACTACATGAGCTTGAAATTTGAGGTACATGAAAGTTGTCAGGTGAAATGGTAAGCCATCGCCAATGGTGAAGTACTTTGCTGCATATAGATCTTCACTTGGATGCATCAAACACTGCGATGAATTGATTTACATTTAATAATTTTTTCTTTAATCACATTCATTAAAAAGTCTTACAAAGTCTTACATAAACCCACTCATCACGATCCACTGAACTATTGTGGAAGATTTCAACATTCACTTCTGTCACGCTGTTGTTGCTTATCATTGGCCTATCTGTAAGTTCAATTTTTCATTCAACTTGGCATTGAAACGTATAATCTGTATAGGCACTCAATTGATTTACCTGCATATAGCATTGTGCAATCACCAACAGGTGAAATCAATGTAGAATGGTGAACTGAATCCCTTATTGTTTGTATATCGGCGATGAACGAATTGTCCTGTAAAGTTTTGGCAAACATTTTCAATGCACCAGTCATGTGGTTTAACAGCGGTTTTGCTAATTGAGAATGCCATAGTAATTTTAACTTCCTGTGAGACTATTGAATGTAATGTAACATATTACATGAAAAATATCTTTACCGTTAAACATGTTGTTATACTTGTTTAAATGAAGTTGCATTGACTATTGTATATTTAAGTTAATTATCGCCATTTAATATTTATCTTCAAATTTATGCATTTCAAGACTCGTGAACTGCAACAACTTACCCTAATTATTTCCATTTCGATTTTATGGATGTAGTTATCCAATCGATTCCATAATGATGTGAGGTTGACAAATTGGATCACTTGGTAGAATTTGTCTGTTGGATTGAGTTCATCATTCGATAAGTTTATTTCAGGCAAGCTTTTAACACTTGGATTTGACATGGGCATTGATGGGCAGATTGTGATAGATGGGAAGTTTAGGTTTTCATTTCCCAGATATTCTGTTCTCAGACTGGGACTAGAGTACAAAAAATGCTGCAATTGTTGAGTCACTTGTACGAGGAAACCAGTTGAAGTTGCTAGCAATGCCAAAATCCAAAACACCTTTTGGGTTTTCGCGGACTGCTTGTTCCACAAACTGGACACCCCAATTATGTTTGGACACAACACAGTTTCATCTTGTTCTTTGGATGATTGTGGATAGATCTTGTTTTTTAGAATATTGACTCTATTTGCTGAATGATGTGATTTGTCAGGCACAGTATCCTTAGCAGAGAATGGTTTCTTGACACTACTAGTCGCTGTAGCTTGTGGTTTGTCGCACACATTCTTAGCAGAATGTAGTTTCTTAGACATCATATTCTTGGAGGAATGTTGTTTATTGGACGTAGTATCCTGAGCAGCACGTGGTTCATCCAGGCTATGTTTTAACAATGCCGTTCATTAACTATCATAACCTTAACAGACTGTAGTTTATTAGACTCGAGACCTCTATCAAAATGTGGTTTATCTGACTTGGTATCCTGATCAAAATGTGTCATCAGTCATAGCGTTTCGGCTGACATTATGTTCATGGTTAACTGTTGATTATCAGCTGTCATATCTTCAGTGAAATATGGTTTGTTAGACATATCCACCTTAGAATGCCGTTTGACAGTCGCTTTTGCTTAATACATGTTTTCTCTTACATGTATACATGTATTCTTAGCACATAAAACTTGTGTTTCACTACTTGGATGATCAACGAACTTTTCTCATTCTGTTCGCTGGCAGTTAATAGGTACTTATGTTTTAAAACAGTAACCATGTTGATATACCTTACTCAAACTCAGCCATTTAAATTATTCATGATTTTCATTGGGAAAATGTTTCATAGAGCTTGACAACAAGTTCACATTAACTATTCATGGTCGTTCCATTCGTGAGGTGACTGCTACTGGAATTTATAAAAAAAAAAAAAAATTTGTTTTGTCAATCGACATGACGTGATGTTGTTTATGTGATGGATAGTGGGATAGAATCACCTTAATATTGTAATAAGTGGTAGTAACCGGACTCTAGTTGCCAGCTATTGGGTTGTGTTGTGTTTGAAGCTTATCCGTCACCCTTCTCATTAAATATTTTTAGGTCAAGTGAATTGACTTTCGACATAACATGGCGATCGATTATAAATTACTTTACTCCCTGATGGACGTTAATTGATAATATTGAAATTTTAACTAACGTGTTATTTTTTTTCAAGATAGAGGGTGGTTCTACCCTGTATTAATATGATACTTTTATGTTAAAAGTAATGACAATGAGAAAGCAGAGCTACTGAGTTGATCAACTAGTTTACAGTGTTTTTGAAAAATAGATAGGCTACAAAATCAATTAAACAAATGACAAAGTCTTCAGAAGTTTGCATTAAGAGACTTTTTATTGATTTTGAATCGTTTGAATTGTGGGTTTCTTTAATAGAGTATTCATTTACAGTAAACTTTGTTATTTAGCAGTAATGAAGAATGCCACATGCCTGTTATATGATGAATTTGATATTTGCAAAAATATAGCTTCTATATACGAAATACTAATAAATATTTATTATTTATTAATACCGGTACGTACAAGATATGATAATAAATTTCGGTAATCCGTAACTTTTCGGTAAATTTTAGTAAATTGCTTGCGCGTGATTGGCTTATTGTAACACACATGGAGCATTATACAGCAGAAATAACATTTTATTTTTAACACTTTTATGTACTTGCAGTTGCAACCGTGTATTACAATCTACTGCACAACAAAGAACGTTTATAAGTTAAAGGATGTCAACACCATTGGGCACATTTAGTGCCATATATGGAAAGCAGTGGCGTGATTGCTTCAAATTGTGTTATTGTTGAAAAAACAATGAGGGTTGATGATATCCAAACAGTGGTTTTTGCAGCCACTACATATGGTGGTTGCAGAACCATTGTCAACAATCATATGGATTTTGCAGAAACATTGTCAACGATTTCTGTAGGATTCGCTTAAGTTAAACTTAAAACTCAAAACTTGCTTTCTGTATGTAGCACAAAATTTTGCAAATTTGTTGACATCATCATCACACTTAAAAGTTCATCACTCTCTAGCATAACTTACGACATGGATGCAATTGCGCAAAATATAGGCATACCCATATAACGCTATAATGGTGGATTAGGAGTACAGCTTGGATTCTCACGTGACCGTATACGCCCGGATTTGGGTTCTTACCACATTGTGGCTCGAGCCAAAGCGCCACGTTTAAGTGAGAACTACGTTTAAGACTCGAGTAGATTTGTGATTTTCATTAACCCTTTCTCAATGCAAAGGTGTAGCGTGTACATCCCAAATTAAAATACCATAAGTTTGTTTAGTTTCGTTCAGAACATTTGATCTTGCAAAAGCAGTACTCTAGCATTTCCGCAATGGTCAACAAGCTAATTCCTAAAAACAATCCCATCGAGCCCCCCATATCTGCTACAAAACCATCCATCGTGTACGACCAGTATTCTGTTTCCAGGAGTATGTTGTGACTAAAGATGAACAGGATACGACTCTTGCCTTTCATTCCTGGCAGCTTATCGTGGCCTTTGTAAACGAGTTCGTAGCTCACATCGTGACATTTTGGAGGACACGGACAGCTCTCTAGTCTGAAGTCTAGCACTAAACGATCAATTGCTTCATAAACGCTTTTGAAATTTTGTGAATTTTCACATAATGGCATCTGTTGCTGGTCTGGCCTCATCATGAAAGGTAACCTATAATAGTAAAATGCAATACCGGTGTATAATTTATAGGATTTATATTATAAAAGAGTTTTTTTTTTTTTTTTTTTAAATTTTTGAACATTTTTTTTAAATTGGGGGGGGGGAGTGCTATTGGGCTACAAAAAAGTGTTTAAACTACTTGCTTCAGAACTGCAGTTTATCAGGAAGGACTTTTGGATTATGGAACACCTTATTGAATACCAGTAATGTGCAACCATACCATCATTTGTGCTCTTGTAAAAATTGATTTAGTCTTTAAACCACAAATACATACTTACCTTCCTGTGTGAATTACAAAAATGTGATCTTTACCTACAAGATTGTGGTACAATGCTCTTGTTGAAGATGTAATTAATGACACAGTTGTCTATACATTTTGCATTTTCTTCTATGTTGACACATGGTTTCCCAGGACGGGATATGCGGTCCTTCTGGAATGAAAAATCCATTACGGAACATATGGACTTGTGGATAGCCTTATATTTATTCTGTGCATTTGTATGTTAAGAGACTCAAGGCCACTTGTCCACTGGATGTACGTGCCATAGAGATTTTTCAATCAGCTACGCGGTCACTTGTATTGTCCTTCGCTTTAATGAAACCAATTATACCGAGTGTGGTGAACTTAAGGAAACTGCGGAAAGCTTGCCCTGCAAATTATGTTGGTCGTTTCGAGCAGTCTCTGCCACTGTTTTGAGCCAATTTCACTGGGGGATCAAAGAATGGAAATAGGGTAAAGTTTGGACGTGTGTTCTTCAGAGGGCATCTTCCGTCTTGGAGCAGCATGTTTTTAACAG
Organism: Cryptops parisi; assembly: GCA_034695005.1. Lineage (NCBI taxonomy): Eukaryota > Metazoa > Arthropoda > Chilopoda > Scolopendromorpha > Cryptopidae > Cryptops > Cryptops parisi. The sequence continues at coordinate 67,012 of JAQIWH010000104.1, read as the reverse complement.
AACTTGTGGTGATTGTGAGATCATTGTCATTCTGACTTCACAGCCTTGCTTGTCGATTCCTGGTCTGTTTTGACTCAGAGTGGGTTGCAGACATCACAGGAATCACACTTTTTTTCCTTTTAACTGGTAATTTTAATTCACGGACTTGTCATCTTTCTTGTGGAATTGGGCAAGTCTGTGATGTTTGTGTGCCTGCCGGATCATGTTGGTAACCATGGTCAGAACTGGTGATAAATTGACCAAAGCAAGGCTTTACGAACCATATTTTGCATCTAAAGTTCAAACAGCTGACCCCCAGAACTGTCAAAATGTCAGATTCGTTCATCTTGGCAGGCTGAATGGGCCACAGTGAACAACGAGGTGCGAGCTGTCAAAGACATGGTTGGAACAACCTCTTTCTAAAAAAAAAAGCTAGGTGATAATGGTGCAGTTATAGTTAGGGCATACAACACCCTCATGCTTTGCGGAAAAGTTATCTTAGTGTCCAATTTGTAACGTTCAAATGTCAGTCAAGCATGTCCTGGTGGCCTGTCCATTTTACAATGGGCATACTGGGACAAGCTTACAATGGATATTGTAAGTGCCTGTACACAAATTGTGTCTTCTGCCTCTCACTTGTCCGGGAATGCTAGGTGACCATGTCAGTACCATCTATCGAGTTTTCAGGTTTTTGAAGCTCTCAGAGTTGGATCAATTGATTTAACTGATTAGGTTGCATAGATCTGTGGGCGTCATGTGACAAGCCTTTGGGCAGTTGGTATGCCGTTATAAAATCCAATATTTACCGACCTATATTTATGGTTGATGATGAATCGTCATTCCCCACCCAAGTTGTATTCAATGACAACATGTAGTTTAGTATCACTTATCTGTAGATGCCAAATGGCAAGTCTTTTGGTAGTTGGTATCCGAAACACCAAATATCAAAAACATTTACTTTCATGCTTGATGATTGTTAAAAATGCACTTTTCACATGTGGCATATGATATAGTATTAGTTGACTTACCACATGAAATTGGTATTTCACATACATGAACGTTGTGAAACGAAACGGTGTTCCATCACGGATTGTGAAGTAAACACTTTTATATTTGTCTTCTAGTGAGTGTCTGGAAAACTAAAATATAAAAAACTGCTATTTTCATGCTTAAGTCAATGTCAAATAGCCTGCATTTACTGCATCACTATACGGCAGTTATAATCGTATCTTAAATATGTAATATAGAATATACTATATTTTTTCTTAACTGAAATATAACTATTGATAAGGTTCAAAGAATTTCATTCTTACATATATCCAATCATCCACATTTAATGATTCGTCATACTCCTTGTGATTAATATCAATATTTATTTTGGTATTACGCCCTCGTAAGGTTATTTTCTTTTCTATTGGGGAAAATAAAGCATCTTAAATAAAACAAGCAAAAAGAAATATATCTCACGCTCACGCATGTATTATCCACGTAATTTTGAAAAACATATTTTCTCAGACAAGCATTGCTGAAGAACATTCACTTTCCTGGTTAGTGTATCAAGTGTGTGTTTATAGACCATGTTAGTAAAACAAAATTAAAGTGCCTCGGTTTCAGAAGTGTACATGATGAGATCTGCAGACAGTTTCTCATAATTACTTTGTTTGAAATTCCATGCTGTTAAAGAAGTTGCAATGCGAAGGTTACTGTCGATCGGACAGCTGATTGGTGGTGGGAATGTGATTGACAGGAGCAATGCACTAAGCATCAATACTGGTTAAGATCAAGTCTTAGTGGTTATTGTGAACTGTTATGCTTAACTGTTTGTTCAACAACTTTTGGAATTGCAGTTTATATTTTTGGAAAAATATTTTCAGTTTTTGAAACAAATATTTTGCAGTATTTTTTTACAGTGGTAGCTTACAAAACCTGGCTTGCTTTCAGGTGACAGCATTGAAGCTAAATGTACCCCGTTGTGTCATGACTGCATAAATATACGACCAGAACGTGTGGTATTTTCACTTTGTCAGAATTTATTTTTTTATTTAATAAGATTTCGTTCCATGGAGACATAAATAACATGATATAATAAAATAATTTTTGACAATTCAAAATTTGTTACTATACATAATATGTTTAAAAAGCTTTTTGACTGTTCTAAAATGAGAACATTGCGTTGTGCAACTAGCGTGTTGCATATTGCTCGTCAAAAGAACCATATTACGTATTTCGCTTGGTGGTCTTTTTAATTTTTAAAATATGTAAGAACGTGTCGTGAACGATTTTAAAACAGTCACGACATGAATTTTGCATTGTAGCTTAACCTGAAACGCAAGAACATATTATGATCGTTTTTTGTTTGTTTTTGTTTGTTGTTTTGTTTTTGTTTTTTGCCCAAAGGACATTTTCGGTCTTTGAGCCTATCAAATGTATTGTAGTTGACTTTTGATTGTATTGTAGTTGTTACACACAGAATTCAAAAATAGCTTAGCTGTATGTAATAATAATTTAATTAAAATGATAAAAACTACCTGCATAAAGCCGGGTGCACTTTCCCGTCAGTGATATGAAACTTTCATTCGCGATTGGATTATCGCGAATTATTTCATCTCTCACAAAAGATCTACCCTGTATGTACAAAATGATTAAAAAAAATTAATTTGACGTTGACTGTGAATGGGCTCTAAACTTAAGCTATCGGAACTTACCAATACAAGTTGATACTCTATTCCATAAATGTAATTGTCCAAGAGGTCCCAAAGTGTCGTTATGTTATGTTGTGGTAAGTCTATGAGCTTATACATGTTATCTATATATGAAAATCCTTGATTTCTGTTATCTGGCATAGCCTTCACCATAGGATTTGTAGCTACGTGGTTAGGACATATGGCGATAGAAGGAATCGTGATGTCGTGTACGTGGCTGTATTCCGTCCGCAAGCTGGGTGTCGAGTGCAAGAAATGCTGGAGACGTAGCCCCATTTGAGACGCGAATCCGCCGAATGTCGCTAATAGCGTACATGCCCAAAATAATTTTTGGAAAGTTGTCGAATTACGATCGAATAGTCGGGACATTCCTGGCAAACTTGTGCATAAAACTCCATCATTCCAAGTAGCATCTTTGGTTGTGTGTGCTCTTTTGACAAAGATTTTGTTTTTGTCGCTTCTGTTTATTCGAAACAGCGGTGTTGTTTGCCTGTTGTGAAAATTGTTTTGGCGAATCATTCCGTCATCGGTGCCTTTTCTTATCTGGAACAAAGTTGAATTCGTGACATACTAATAAGTGACTTTTTGCATTCATCGAGTTTTTAAACAACTTATCGTGGCATATAAGAACCATTGGCGTTTCGTTGAAACGGTGATTCTTCATTGATTTTTTTTTTGCACTTCCTAATTGGGACTTTCACCATCTGTCAGCTCAGAAAGTCTACTATGTAATAATGAGTTAGCATTACATCGTACGTTAATTGAGCATTTCACTATTTATCATGAAACTATGTTGTCGGGACAACCAATGAAAAAAAATGTCCATGTGATTCAACAGGCAATTGATCCCCGGAAACATTAAAGATTAACCAATAAACAGACCATTTGTGGGACGATATGTATCAATTTTTTATTAGGTTAATTTTGGAATGTAGTAAATATTATTGAAAGTTAAACATTACTATAGATATAGAACAACAGCAGTAAATTAATGAGTTTGTCTTTATTTATATTGACGTGTTCTTGTTGATGCTATTGTTTTCCATCTATCAAAATCGTTATGGCTATCTATAGCTATCTAATTTTGTGAGTTCAGTAGTTCTTTATAAAAAATCAATTTGCATTAATTATTTTGTAATATGTTTTGAGAGATGATAGCATATGATAATTTTATCAATTTCATTTTTACATATAAATGCATCTTGGCTCTTTATCGATTTTTTCCTTTTGTGAATATACATAGCAAGTGCTGTACTCAATATAAACGAAAAGTACATTCTATGAAAACCTCGAATTAATAAAAAATACTTACTAGAAAACTAATAAAAATATGATAATGCGACAATGCGAACAATATTATGCAATATTTTAATTCATAAAATGCATTTAATTTTTTGTAGTACATTTTGGAATATACAGTGCCCAGGACCTATGAAAACTGAATACAAGTACCATGGACCTATGAAAACAAAACTCCAGTACTGACCAATGTTTTATGTGATTTATATTTTTTTTGAAGCTTAAACTAAAGATTTCTGTCTTAAACAGTAATATAATAGTTAAAATAATGAATAGCTGTATACAGCAGTTTACTGTCTCATTTATGAAGAAAAGTGTGTGGCAAAGATTTACATGGACCTGTAGACGATAGGTCATTGTCTGAATAATGCTCATACAATACAGCTATAATTTAATACAGTATAAGAATTGTAAAAGTAATTTGCCACTTTTAAAACGGTGTTTGGTTTATCATTAGTCACAGTAAGGTACAACGCGGTGCATGGAAGAAAGGTATATGAAAGATGGACACAAATTAAACAAATAAGATTGCAAGATATTACAAATAGACTAATGTAACACTTTGATTAGTCAGTGTTTCAAAAACAGATTAAACATTTACTCTTTTAGTACTGTACATTTTGGATTAAAAGTTCTCAGGGTGCAAGTACCCTTAGGGCCTACAAAAACCAAATACAAGTTCATGAGGCTTAAGAAAATAAAATCTGCTTCCAATTCAAAGGTACTTTGTCTTGAGAACACTAAAAATCTGAATAATGAAATAGCTTGTGATTAAGCTGATTATACTATACTCTGTACCGTATTGTATTTCAAGCGAAAGAATGTCCTAGTTTAAACATCTAGCAAACTACACTAATACCTTGACATGCACAGTTGTAAGATGCAATTGTGCTGTCTCAAATAAGTCATTTCACACATCAGCACTGAACCTTCATAATCTCATTTTGTTAGATATGTAAGTTTTTCATAATTATTCAACTTTAATACACGAGTTTTAGAGTCAACTACATTTTTGTAACAAGCAGCCCATCATGTGACTGTACTGTACAAGAATTTTGTGAAATTGGTGGATACGATACATATACACCATGCATGTGTTTTTAAAAATCATTAACCAAATAATTACTAATGCGTTACAAATATTTGATGATTTTGGTTTCATTCGCTTTATAGATCAAATGATGTTCCAATCGTTAATCTGTTTCACCTTACACATGCAAGACTCGACTAGTTCTGCAAACGTTAGGAAACTGACTCCCAAAAACAAACCCAACGAGCCTCTGATGTCCGAAATGAAGCCGTCAAATCTGTAAGACCAGTATTCCTCCTTTACTAGCATATCATGCTTATATAAATACAACATTGTACTTTTATCCTTAAGTCCAGGTAGGTTGTCATGACCCAAGTAAATGAGCTGATACGTTTTTTTCTTCTTCCGACTAAACGCTTGAACTTTTACTCGTAACCAGTGGCGTCACTAGGGTTGGTATCACCCAACGCAGTAACTCGTGGTATCATTCCCATCTCCTATGGCTTTGATCAGCTGCTATAAAAACGTTATTCGAAGGGACATCTGATAATGTGTATGCGCATTAGAAGGTTACAAAAAAGCACGGGTAACATTACTTTGGTGACACCAGATATTTCTGCTGGAAATTTTATTTTAAAAAAATAATGAGGAATATAGGGTCCTTTTAATGGTATCACGTGATTTAATCACTGATTTACCATGAAGTTATTTTAATTTTAAACACTCTAGCTTTTCTGTATAACACCACTTTGCAGTGCTTTCCTGTCGAGCACATCGCATTGCTACAGCTTTTAGATGCTTTTTAGCATTACACTGCGCTTTGCTACAGCTTTTGAAGGCTTTCCAGCAAAACACAGTGCATTGCTAAACTTTGTCAGCCTTTCCATCATAGCACCGCGCAAGGCTACACCGCTTCATGGGTTCGAATTATAATGCGAATATACAGCATAGAATTTTAGCTTGCAAGTGTATTGATACAGCACATTGAAGTTGGGCTTATAACAAACTGTGGTTATAAGCCCAAGCTTATAACCTCGCTTTTAAGCTTTTGTGGTTATAGCTAACTGCAGGAATGAAAATTATACATTTTTGCTGAAACACTGCACAAACATTCAATAAACAATCATCTTGGTGTCCTCTGGTGATGTCACCATGTACAGTTCATACACCCCCTAGTAATGTCACTGTCCTGTCCATTACACAGTTAACCAGTAATTCAACTGACTATTAAAGAAAGACGGTGTTTGTAATTGTTAATTGCAGTTTCCAAGAGACTTCTTAAATATTATTAATATATACAAAAAGTTTCAGGAAAAACTAATAAATTAATAATTAAGTGGTAATTGTTATTGATCAGGACTAAATGCTACAAGTATAGCTCATACTGGTGGTAATACTCAGCAGAAATTGGTTAAACTGATCAAGCAGATGCATATTAAGGTTGAACTAACCCTTGTCATTGTTTGCACTGATTTTTTGATGTGTTGTTTCCAAAATCTATAAATTAGAGTCTGTTGAATTGAAGGTTTACTGTAGCTAAGAGCATGGTCATTTCTTATTTGTGCCAAATTTATTCTGATAGGGGGAAAATGTCGTTTTTTCATAAGTAACATAAAAATGCATCTTAAGTTTCAAAAACGCATATTATGGTCGTTTAATGTAAAATAATTATGTTTTTATTGAACGACTAAAAATAATTATAAAATCACATCACATGTGAGATGCGATTTTATAATTATAAAATCATATCTCACATAAGCTTATACTTGATTCAGTAATTGAAGGCTTGCCCAGAATAACGTTGCACGAGCCAATTTATAGTTTTGAGTAAATGGCAACAGAAGTATTCAGCAACACATTGATTGTCATATATTAGGTGACCATTGTCGAAGTGATATGTGTATGTTTTAGGTAGGTATGAGTTTGACTGTTGGTGACACTAGCTAGACCCATGTATGAGGTACGGTTTTCCATAATAATCTCAATATTAAATTTTTGGCGCTTGCAACGTTATTCTGGGCAAGCCGTCAGTTATTTGGATCATGCTTATTGTTTGAACAATTTCATAATTAATGTTATTTCGAAATACTGCTTACTGCATATTTCCAGTACTGAAGTTAGATTATAACAAAACCAAAACTTTTAATATTATTTTTAATTAACTAATTCATTTCTACCTGCATATAATGTTGAGCATCTTCCGACAAGTGAGAAAAAAGTTCTGTTCTTCAATGGATTGGGTCTGGCGATTTCATCCGAAACAAAAGATCATCCCTATAATGATACTGTTATGGTAGTTTGTGTTTTTGGTTATCAAAATGTCGTTAATCTTTATAAGATTAACGACAATAAGTATTTGGAATTCCACGACTACTGTAGGTTTCATATGGTGTCAAGACAATATGAAAGGTGTTTTCTACAACAGAATACTAATCAAGCAACGGTTCTTTAGATGTTTAGTTTTAAGCAAACTGTGTTCAAGTGATCTAATTTCATGATGGGATGGGTATCATTTCCAACTAAATGGTATAATACACAAGACACATTTCGAACTTTGTTTATGTGTTACTTTTTGAAAGGGTATTGGTAAATGCTAACAATCGGTGTTATTACATAAATGTTACATGAACAGTTTTATGGATTTTTTTTTCAGGTTTTGTAATTTGTGGGTTGTTGTTGTTGTTTGTCTTCTCAACAAAGAAAAATGGGTGGACATTTTGTTTTGAAATACCAGGTGTAAATAAATTTCCGATCATTACGTTGTTGCCAAGATATAGTGGAATTTGGCATTTGAGACAGTTAAGTTTGACATGAAAGACTATTTTTGACAGCCATCACTGTCCTACTTTTCACGCCTGTCACTTTTCATTTGTCTATTTCATTATTTGGCCAGTCTTTGTATCCTCATTGTGCGTTCTTTTATTGTGACTATATCCTTCAGGATCCTGTCGTATTAATTAAATAAATAAATAAACGATATGGTAGGCCTATCGAATTTAGAAAAAGTACGATGACATAATTACATAGTAACAAAATAGCTCGTGCAAGCTAAAATACCGAATGCAAAATTTAACAAAAAGCGTGAAACTGAAAATGAAAACTGTCAAAGAGTTTTGACCTGTCGATTTCAGGTGTATTAAACTTGTCAAATAAACACTTACTTCAGCCAAAGTTCAAATTTTGGTTTTTTACTGCTTGTTCTTATAAGTGGTTTTTCATGTTTTTAACTTGATTGGTGTGTGATTTTACTGTATCACTGTATCCATTATCATGTTGGTTTTATATCTTTGATACTTTTTAATTTCATCTTACTAGACAATTAGTATGTATTATCGCTTTGTGATGTGTAATAAAAAAGGGTTCAGTTTGTACGTCAGGTCGTAGCTTGTTGACAGTATTCAGTTTCACAAAACAATTTGTTAAATACTGCAATTGGTATTTTAGCTAGCAAAAGTCATTTTGTTAATGCTGGTATTACCATACAGTGAACTTTCATAATTTTGTTTTGGTAATTTAAATATTTTTATTGTACTGTATATACAGAAATAGTGCAATGCGTTTTTATTTTTCTTGACATTCACGATTTCAATGAAATCCATGAAGAGTCAGGTTGTACATACAATTTTGCTTGTCATACAATTAACAAAATGAACTTATTTCAGATGGTGAAAATCAATACGCCCCTACCATAGTCTACAGACTAACAGATTTTCAGCCGTAAAATTCATAAACATAATACTATAGCCTCTGGTTAGCGTGTTAAATTCAAATGAAAAGATATACAAGCAAACATTAACTTTTATAGTATCATTTTACCCTGAGTCCAAATACAAATCTTAGGCCTGTACCCAGGGTCCTATCTTTCAACCACGTCCCTGGCAATTCACATTAATTTTTAATTGCTTGGCATTTTTAAATGCTGGTTAATGTTGTCTTCTGCTTGTGCTATAACTAATTCCCTGATTACACACCTAAATAGTGTTTTCGTTATGTTAAAAGTGCTATTATCTGGTCAATTTTTGCTTTAGATTTTTTACCATCTTTCTTATGTTATTCATGATGTGAAGATTACTGGAATAAAAGTTAAGTTACATCAGAAAAAATTGGAATGTCTAATAAATGACGACACTACAATGTATTTTTTTTTTATTTTTAACATACTCATTCATTAATCATTTTCATGTCAGTGTAAATTGTTGGTATAGCTCAATCTAACGGCTTGGTCGGTTCTAATGATACATTCTAACATCTAGTCTGAATGAACAAGCTTTTATTGCACGTTACTGTTAGTGTTTTGTCATTTGTAAATTTATTGCATGATGATAAAAGTTACACAACTTTTTTTAAATGGTTTCAGAACCAGTGCTTTTGTTCGTGTATGGTGAAATCAATTTTTATTATCGTTAAACGATGAAGGATCGTTGTTTTTATTTGTATAAATTTCACTTTTTTTTATTCATTTAGGGTGTTTGTTTTCTCTCTTTTTCTGTGTCTAGGGGTGAGAAAAATCAATAGGACACCCCAAGTTGATTTATACCGAATAACATGGGAGACATTGGACGATGACACATCCCTGGTTCCAGACTACCTGGCTACACTTTCACCTGATGGAGACATACAGTCCAGAAAAAATGGCTCCACTGCTGTTAACCAAGCATGGTAATATCAAAAGTTTTCTTTTACCAGTTGCCCTTTAAACAGATCTATATCACATAACTGCTAAGCTTTAGTGCAAGACGACATATGTCGTTATCACAAATCTCGGATTGTAAGTGTAGTATTGTATATCGTGCTTCTGCTGTAGGTTGATGTGGTACGTTCCTTGGTTTCTTTATTATATTATCATTTTGTTAAATCAATAATGACACCCTAAAAAGTATATGTAGCCTTTTCAAAAGCTGTGTACATTTCAGTATGTATGTGTACACATTTGTATTCATACACAATGTGTACACATAGATTCACAAAATTTTGTAATAACAATAGCAGGTGGTATGTAGCATCATTTGCAAGGTTAACATATTATTTTATTTAATTATGGTAAATATTATTTAAATCTGATATGTTCACATGTATTGGTTTATGAAACTAGAGTACAACAAACAAAAAAGTCAGTTTTAGCATTTGGAACTTACATCAAATTTGCAGGCCTACCTAAACTTATGTAACGTTATTTTGTTTGTAAATTGAGTATTCATTTGTATTTTGTAGTTGTGCAAGTTTAGTTTTGTTGCTTTATTTGGTGATACTTGCCAAATAAGGAAAATTTCATTGAAACAGTTACAAAATGAAATTTAGCATTGGTTTTTTGGAAATACAAAAAATATAAAATACATTTGAAATGCAACTACTCATATATAAACTGGAATTATGTAACACAATCAGTATTGATTTGTATTACTTTCTGTACAGTATTTATAAAAATAGCATGCAAACTTTTATGCAAACATGGAATATATACAATGTAGTTGGTACTTTCTGTATTGATTTGTACTTTGCATATATAATACAGTATGTGTAAAAGGGTGTTAAGTAACATTTTTACAAATTTGAGAAAAAAACGTTTAAATATCCGAACTTGCTTTGCTGTGTATGAGCTATTTGACACTAATCTCTTTGCACATATTGCAAATATGTGCAAATCTTTATACATAATTTTGTTTTGCTCAAAATTATGCATAAAGAAGATAGAATCGCACCTAACACATTCGAAAATGATTCTTTGTGACAAAAATTCTACTTATACCTAACTGGCAATGAAGTTGGTGTAGTGGTACTGCTATGTTGGTGGCTCACTTTGTGTATCTCTTTATTGTACACTTCTTTAATCTAATTTTTATTTATATGGGTATAGAGTTTTTGCATAACTTTCTAAAATGTGGATTTTTTTTCTCATATTTTATTCGCGTTTGTGAGTTTGTGTTTGTGCGTATGCACGGTGAATTTAAATTTACTTGTATTGTGTGGTTATGGATGGTTAATTATGTTGCTTGTGCATTTGGTTGTTTTGCTTTTGTATGTTTGTATTGTTCATTTTGGTAAATTTTCTGTGAATATGCACATTTAAAACAATGTTAAAACTAAAATGTAACCTCATAAAGCATATGCACAACATACAAAACTGAATTAACGTTAAACCAACATGCCAAAGTATTAACCATACATTATTAGATATTTTACAGCGTATGTAAAATTATAGCTACATTATGCATATTTGACATAATAGTTTTAGCATTTGTATGTGCAGTATTTCAATCTGCTCGTGTTATGGTTAATTATGTTGTCACTTTTTTGTGTGTAAATGGTAATTAATCATTTTTCATATGCAATTAAACCAATGTTGAAACTACGTAACCACCTCAACTATGCATAATGTGCAAACACACAAAAGTTAATTATCTTTTGCATAATTATGCTTGAAACTTCAAAACTATGTAATGTAGTTAATTTTGCATGTAGTATATTTTTACCATGTGGTTATGCATATTATACATTTTGCACTTTTGTTAGTTTATCAAGTATTTAATCTTTTGTGATGAACTTTAGTAACTATTCACTGCTATTATTCCTCCTATGTACAGATCAATGCAAAAAACTCTCCAAACTATGGAGACCTCTACTGACATTAATCATAAACATTATTACGTTGCTACCGCAATAAAATTCTCCTTGAACTTAATTCATTGTTATCTTTTATTATATTTTATTTTTCAAATTTCAAATTTACCATTGTCATATAATAGTGGTTGATTGTCAATAATATTAATAAAAAATTTTGTACATTTGTAGGCGGAATTGCATTTTGGTTACACTTGTTTCACCGCCAACCAGTAGATGGACCACGATGGCAATCATGTGAGCTGTTTACAGGAAATAAACAGACAACACTGAACTACTTGAACATGAAAACATATTGCCTAGTAAGTATGTCAGTTCAATTTTCTAATAATTTTAAACATAGTATCTATTGGTACGCTTAACCGTTCACTAGAAATATACACCTTAGCTTGTTTTGTTGCCTTTTGCTCATATTTATTACAAATAACAACATTTGCAGTACCGTAATCAATTCGCAAGGAACATTCATCACACTCCCGTATTACATTGAACTACTATACTTGACTAATATAACTATTGTTAGTTCAGTATGTCAGTTTAATTTTATAATAATTAAAGCATAGACAAGTTACAAATATGGTCCTATGAAAATTGGCATTTCAATACAAACGATATTAACAAATTTTCCATATAAACTGATAAGTGCTACACATTTTTCCATTTTGTTGGTACGGCACACGCTTACAATCAAATGGTATAATTTCAGGTATTTTTATGGGTTTATTATATTAATTATTTTATTATTACTCGTACATGTATTCCGCTGGTGATAGAGTAGTAGTTGACAAAATGTGTATAATTTATTGTTACATGTATTTCTAGTGCAATGTCATGTAAGTGCCATAGGTTTTAGTGGTATTAAATTATATTTAAATTTTTAAGCTATATTATCTTGTACCAGATACAATAGCATTTCTAAACTGTTTCTCTTTTTTCAATATGAGTTATTTTTTCTTAGTTTGGTACTTTCCGGTTATAGCCAGACCCAGTCTGATGTTGCTATTTGGTGGTACTTAATTATGGGTTTATTTTGTAAGTTAGGTTAGGAAAAAAAACCAATATTACAACGTTTAATACGTTTCTTTGTTTTTCTTAATCTAACCTGCAAAATAAACCTATAATTAAGTACAAGCAAATAGCAACATCAGGCTGGGCCTGGCTATAACCGGAAAGTACCCTTGGTTTTCACTACCATATTAGCATTTTCATATGATTTATTGAATACAGAAATTCCATATATATCACCATCATAACTATGATACTGTAATGCTGTACTATTACATTGATGTCACATGTTATAATTAACATTTTTTTTAAAAAATTTAATACATGTAATAATACACATTTTGTGAAACTATTAAAACCACCAGTTTCTTGTGGTCACAAGGATTTCTCAGGAACAATTTTAATAACACGGTACGATTCACTCCTAACTACGTCATTCGATTATGCGGATGACATAAATAACACATTACGTAAACAGTTGATGTTCCATTCGATTCATGAAAACCAAAGAAAAACAAAACCAGTGCTAGTTTCTAAATTTAAATTACAATTTAACTTTGTCATTTGTTACATTTGATGTTTTTGTTTACTCGGTTTATTTTGTTACGATGATGATGATGATTATAGTAGATCATCAATTTATTATTAGTACAGGAAGAGTTGTGGCACAAAAGTTCGGATAATCAGGACAAACTTTGGTTAAGAGTCAAACAAAGTTTTTTTGGGATTTCCCTGAAACCTGAAAGTCACATTGAACTCCCCTAACCTTGGATTCCATGACTCATGAACCTGTTTTGGTGTGATGCCTTGCTCACACACATACATACACTCGCACATTGACATCATCACCCTCAACTTTTACACAACACAGGTGCCAAACCTAGTTTTTGGATTAGCAACAGCATAAGATGCTTTGTTTAATAGTGCTTGTGATTTCTTAATTGTGGATTCCGGGTCATCGTCCTGTAGCGGAACCAGACAGGTAGTGATATCATAAATTACCCATTTATCAAAGTTTGCTACTACACATCATTGGTTTTGCATGAAGTGTTGACTGAATAAGAATGTTATACAGTTTCCAAAACATTGATCATCACCATAGGGTTTACATGTAGTTGTTTACTGTGAGCTTTGTGTTGTTAGTTGTTGAAAATTTGTTATAAAGCTGTCGATTATCCTTGTTTCAAGGCGTTTTTGATTATTTAATTTTTAATTTTAATTTTATTGGAATAAAAACTAAGGTAAACAAAAAAGAAAAAGACTTACCCTATGTAACTGAAGTTGTTTAATAAGGGTGGGGAAATTGAAGTTGTTTAATTTTATTGTTTTTTGCCCCATTAAGACATACAAATAAAAAGAAACAATAATGCAAAAAAACATACAAAATTAGGACAAGCAAGTCTTACCTTAAGTAAAATATATTGTTTTAAAAGACGTTTAAAATGAATACACACCCTTGTACACTTAGGCGTTTTTTGTTACTGTAGTGATCCTTTTTATTCTGTATTGAATCATGTAAAAAAATTGCAAATGTCATGTAAAATTGTAGAAATGTGTAAAACTTTACACAGATCTCATAGAAAAGTTGACAATGTTATTTACTGTTTACATTGTTTTCTGTTAGTCGATTTTTTTGATCGATTTGTCGACTTAAGGAAGTTAATGTGTAGTGTCCATTTATGTTATAACGTGACAATGGTTAGAATTAATAATATTTTTATTATCATACAGTTATTAATCATAAGTATTTGCCAAGTCATTGGTTTGAATATTGCTTGATTAGATATCAGATTATTCTAGCTGTTTTATCCAGGGCATTTGTTTATATAGTTGATTGAGTGATTACAAGGTGCGTACAATAGCCTGAATTCAATTAATAGGAAGTTAGGTTGTTTTGTGCATTGCTATTTTTGTAGTTCCGTTGATTTCCCGTTTGAGGGTTCGAATTGAGTTTTTGAATATCTTTCAATTATAGTACTGATACGACTGCAATACAACTTTAATTACATCATGAAACAGATGTTGATGTATTGTAGTAGTATCAAGTAAAGTAACCAATAAAATTCGTGCGCTCTTATTTCAAGGTTGGTGGGAGGTGACCTTGAAAAAACCGAATGAAATTATTTGTAATTTGTTTATTTTATATATGATACAGTATATTGGTACATTTATTTTCCACTTTCATAGTTAATATTTTTAATTTATGAAATTTGTCATTTTTATTTTTGAAATTTTAATGTAATTATTTTAAGCTTGATTTGAAATTGTAAGGTTCTAAGTAACAGTGAAGACACTTAGCCATCAACCAAAGCCATAACACACAGGAGTGTAAACAGAAAAACAAAATCTCCTCATGCTCCAGCACAGGTTGCTTACTCTACTAGTATTGATAAACTAAACAAGCAATAAAAATAAAAGTCAAATTTAAATTTTTTTTAAAATTGTTTTTTTTTTTGCTGAATTTTATTATATAGCATAAATAAAACAAAAATAAGCTGATTATTATAGTTTTGGCATAAAATGTCTGTATTTTAGTTTATATTTTCATTTTTTATTGTATTTTTTTATTAATGCATTTCAATTGCCTTTTATGATTAAATAAAGAATCCGGTTATGTTACATCATCATCATCGAGATGCAATTTCAAATTGATTATCAGTTACAAAACAACAGCTATTGATAGGGAATTAATAACACCTGACCAACTAAACAAATACAATAAAAGCCATTTACAATTCATAAATATATAGCCTCTGTTAAAAATCCAATATGAAACGTGTATTGTTTTGCTCTGTATAGCTGTTATGGCAATGATATATAATCTTGTTTAATTTGAAATTTCATTGTGGGAGCCTTATATGCCCTTATATGGCATGGTTCACGGTCAAGGCGATTCCAAGAATGGTGAAATTCACTCAGCTTTCTCCACCAATGGCACACTGGAGAAATTTTTCTCCGAATCCATATATCGATCGAGTTGTCGCATATTCTCAGGGTTCCGCCACTGTGCCGCTAGTTGTATGTATGTGACCTGACCACTCAACCACCAAGTGGTCGTATAGCTCAAGTGTTTCGAACACTATCAGAAATAAGTATATTGTAGTGGCTTATGAATTCTTATTTTTCCAGAAATTGTTTTGTACATGAAACCCTGCTCATAGGGCTGGTTAGATTCAAGATCCCCCACATGCCAAAAAGACAAATAAGCCAAAAAAAAAAAAAAGTGGATTATTTTCCATTTGTGAACATATAAAAGTTTTATAACATGTTTATAATATATGTATATTATATGCACAATGGACCTAGACCTTAAAACGATATGAGAGTAAAGAAATATACAGTTTTGAAAATTGCCAAAAGAGCAGGACGAGTGCTGCACAAGAACATGGACATAATTGAAAAGCACTGTATAGTGGAACATCAAAGAGCGAATCATTGAATCAGGGCCCCACTATAGATGTAGGCCTATATGCGAAACAAGAATTCTTGTCAGGATGTGGTGCAATCAGTAGTTGAAGAGCTTATTTCCAAAACGTCTTAAGTCCATGAAATACAATTTCTCAGGAAACGGTTTTTTTTTTTTATTAATTTGGCCACAGAACTTGCATATAAATGTGATTTTTGAGAGTGCTTTACAGTAGAAAATTATAAGTTTTGAGTCTAGGAAATAAAATATTGGAATCAGCGAGGCGCAGATTGTTTTCCAGAGCCTAAAAAATGATCAAAAGTGGAGATGAGACGTTTTGGAAGTAAGCTCTTCAGTTACGCTTCTACAGTGTGTGTATTTTCAAAACTGGATCCTTCGATTAAACTATTGATTAAGACGCTCACAATGTTTAGTGTTTGGTTAGTTTTTGGGTGGTTCATTTTTATTAAATTATAGATGAAAACGAAGGCTCGGTATTATGTCAGGAATGGGTTCTAATAGTTATTTTAATGCTCCAAGAAGCTAAGTGAAGAAAATCGAGACTTATTCACAGGCATAATGAATGCTATAGGTTGGAAATTATGGCTGAACTTCATTCGATAATCAGCTAAGTTCTCCTCACTTAGATCGATTTTTTCTCTACCAGAGGATGTTTTTATGTACCATGAGTTGAGCGAAAACAACCTGTAGTATAGGATCATGTCATGACATACTATATTATGTCATGATAGGATGTACAAGCAGTAGCTGATTTAGTCGATATTTTTAAAGAAAAACTTGGGTAATCAAATGATGTCAATACATTTAGTATTTAATGATGATAATCTGTTTTTCTGAAACATGATGCTTTCTTTGTAAGCCAATGATTGTATCGAAGAAAAACAATCGTCCATTCGATCCCTAAAGAAATGCTAGGTTACATTATTAGAGTTTGGTTCGAAAATAGGGCACACAGTCGCCTGAGACTTGGGTGATGTTTCTGTTTTCGCCTCCCTCGATTAAGAACCAATCTCGCATGATGATGGAGATTTAAAAAAAAAAAAAAAAAAAAAAAGCGGACATGAGATTGTTTTGCTCAGCATCCAGTTCATAGGAAACGAAACCATGGCAACTGCCTCCTACGTCAGATGTCTCATCCGCTTTTAGACCCCTGACGCAACAACGCCACATTGTTATGGCAACCGGCTCTTTTCTTCCTAGTCTGTTCTAGCACCCTGTGCTTGGGTTTGTTCATTCATACCAAGTGCTAGAAAATACATTGGCGCAACTAGCGACGACAGGCTGGCTGGCAAAGCTGCCCGGTAGTCTGCCCCAGCCGTAGGTACCACCAAGAGAGAGTGTGGGAAAAACCCTGGGTACAGCAATGACTCATCCTCAGATGGTCCCAAGAACCCAGAAACGTAGGAACCAACCTACGTTTCTCCGAGGAACGTAACCTTTTAAAATGTCGTTTCGTTCGGGAACCACGATGAGCCGTTGCGGTAAGTACCCCAAAAGGCACAGACCTATTAATAGTAAAACGCGCTAGAGTTGACGATGACGCTCGATCAGTTCGATTTTTCAAACGTGTTCTGAAATGATAGTGCGTGTGGTGCGTGCTGCCGTAGTGTCTAGGAAGTAGATCAATAAATCAACATTGTAGTGTAGGAGCCATGGTTTTTTTTTATTCTTTATTTTTAATGGATCGTTACCACTTGCATCAGATTTGAGTTTACAACGCCTATGTGACATTGGGTGAATTTTGTAACTTAAATCGACAACTTGCTTAGATACATAGCTCGAACACGTTGTTGACAATGAAGGCAATTCATTACCTACTATACTAAATACAGTGTTGTTGTTCATGTAGTATTCTGATAGTGAGGGTAACATGTTATGTCAAAGTAGGCTACCTGAAATGAGTGAAACTGTTTTTTAACCTAATTTTTCACATGGGTTTGGTAATCTAATCATGACTACTTTTGGCAATGGGTACAGCTCCAAATCTATAACAATTAGTTTGTTGTAATAGGATCCTTTTTATCATGAAACCCAAAAGTATGAAAATTATCCCTTTTTTTTCTCCCTAAATTCATTTCGGTACTTTTCGATTAGATGCTCCCACATCTCTAATGGTACTACTTGCTGGCACTTGGTTATGGGTTTATTTTGCAGGTTAGATTGTAAATCAGACATTATTGCACTTGCAAAATTGTGGCAATTTTTTTTATCATTATAGTATTATATGATAACCAAAAATTAATCAAATTAATTAATAGCATATCAAATTGGTTAATTGTTAGTTTACGTAATTGGTTTCAAATAATCATAAATTTTTTAGCTATAGGTTCGTTACATTATTCACATAAAATGGTATTAATGGTGTGTTACACAGAAATACATCGAGTTTGTTTGTACAAACTTTTATTGATAGAAAATTATATTTTATTCCAAACAATTTACAACACATCCATAATACTGTTGTTAAATCATGGAGTTATGGTTAAATACTTTATTTTTGTATTATATTTGGGCTGATAATGTAATGATAATTCTACATTTATTATAGTAAAAACCAAAGAGTACCTTTGTACACTCTGACCAAGGGGTGGAGCCAGCTCCAATGGGAGAAAAAACACTATTTGCTATTTTAAACATCACTATTGTATTAAAATACTATATATTACGACTCAGTTTCTAGGGGGGGGAGCGCTTCCCCCCCCCCCGGCACTTTGCCTCTATAAACAACTACATGGTGTTGAATCAAGTTATGTGACTTACAAATTATTTTGTATCATGTATACAGATAGTTATAGATGTCGCGTTCGATTATAATCGATTAACAGATAATTATTTGTTAAAACCCACCATTTGACCTAGGCCTAGATGATTTTCAATTGTTTGTAACTGTATCCACAAAAAAACAAATAATTATATGTTATTAGTGTGTATTCAATAATTAAGCATACAAAGCATACCAACATGTCACTTACAAAGTTACCACAGCATGTTACTTAATATGGTAACAAATATCCTAATGCATTATGTATATGCTAATACAATGTACAGCATTTTGTAGTTATTGGTAACCAAATGACTTTGATATCAGGTCAATATATAGCATTTCCTTTATCTTTGTTATTAATTATTATTATTATTATTGATACTGATAGCATACCTTGCCCATCATTAATTGCAGTACATCTAGTATTGTAATTAACGTCTGTATATATTCTGTATAAACAGTACTAGTACAATTTATTTGTATCTATCCATGTGGCAAATCCTTTTGATATCACATCAGTACAGCATTTCCATTATCTGTGGTACTAGCAAGTTAAATTATCCAGCTTATCAGTAATTACATCTATAGTCGAACCACTTTAAACTGCCAAGCTTGGTACTCGATAAAAGTTTGGCAGTGAACGAGGGTGGCGGTTTAAAGAGCGCAGATTAATGTGTGGGAAGATACATTGGTTTTGTTTCTGTGATATTTAGTGGCGTAAAGCGGGGGTGGGTGGCGGTCTGTCGGGGAGTGGTTTAACGAGGGTCGACTGTAGTATCATGCATAATTATAAAAGAACCAGGTATTTTCAAAATAAAAGGCGCCATGAATTCATATCATATCATCAATATCAATTCATGACATCATGAGTCTCTTTCATCTTAGCACATGCGGTATTGCTTCAGATCTTTAATTTATATGTATCACATGATGTGCGGGTTGGAAAACGGTTTCTATCATTGCCGTTCATTCTGACATTGTTTGCTAGCGAAATGCCATCAAATACCAGATGTGAAAAGAGAGGGAAAAAAAATATCTAAACCCTGTTTCATAAGTTCTCGCTTTTCCCATCCTCAACGTTCTATGCTGCGTATATGCCCCCACGTCAACGCAATCAACTCGTCCCATTTGTTGTTCCCTTTTGGTAGTAGGTAAAAGAAGAAGCATTTTTGGTGCCAAAGTGTGCTGTATGAAACGTACATAGCTCTTGGTGGTACAACCACCTGCAAGTTTTCGCAATATCTCGTATAGGTGTCCAAAAAACTCACCATTGTCCTAAAGCACCAAAATGTGACATATCGATCAGGAACCGATTGTGGATATATTTTGCATTCATTTCTTAACAAATACTCAGAAAGCGCCATGGCGTACAAATTTCTCTTGGAGAGTGCTTGGTTTTTTGTTCCCTCGATTATCTTGCTGAAAGCGACCGTGAAGTGTTCATCTAGTGTTTTGTAAAAGTGTAAGCTTGGTACGTATAGTGACTACTGTATATTTGGCACAAATTTTTAGTGATGCACATTGACATTATACTTGTCAGTCATTGCACTTGTAAGGTGTTGATGTGTTTTCGATCTATCAAATGATTATCTATGGCTATACCACATTCACTCAACCCTATTTACCTTGTGTTGAATTTGTACGTCTAAATGTAGCACTATACTATCGTATTGTACTTTTGATAAAGCTTGCTTGTCATTGTACGTAATCATTAGTTCGTCATAGAATATCGTATATTGGCGTATAATATACTTCATCAGATCATCAGATAATGAAATATTCGTATTAAACGCTGTTTAGTGAAACTTGGTATTTCAATCAATTATCCCAAAAAATCAGTTTTTCGAAATCATCGAGATAATTAACTTGACATTGGGTAATGCTTCAAGTTCGATGAAAGGTAAACAAAGGAATTAAGTAGGACACATCCTGTAGTGTTGATTAACGCAGGTATTTTTATCATATAAACAATGGACACTATAAACAAGAATATGTGTAGATATTAATAAACTAGCAAAGTAGTCAATCTTTGTTAACTGCAGTTTCAATCAGTACGTGAGGTAAATCTGTGAGTATTTCGTAAAAGAATGCGGCATCCATGATGTATACTATAATTGTTTTGATGTGAATGGCTGCGAAAAATGTTTCTAGGATGAATCACAGGCTAATATTTCATTCTGTGTTATCAGAAGTTATTGATTATTTAATGGAAACTATACGATGATAGGGAATAGGTAATAATAAAAATGATGAACGATTTAATATTTACAACATGATGAATTGCGCACAGTTGTTGTTTTTTTCAGCAACCTGTTCTTTTTTTTAAGCTTATTTAGAAAATTTGTTTATGATTCGGTGTTTGAATTTCTAGAGGTGTGTTATTATCCTCAATGACCTAGAATTTGTAATTTTTTTTTCATGCTATTCATTTTTATTTACATTTTAAGTTCATGATGAAAAGGTGCAATAAAATATTATTGACTTTTTTGTGTTATATTTTCGTAAATTTTCATTTTATTTTTTAATTTCAGTTTTATTTCATATTAGGTACAGTAACCAATGAAGTTCGTGCGGTTTTTAAAAATTATCTTTCCTTTGTAGGAAGACAATCTTGAAAAATGTTACGAACTTCATTGGTTAAGCTTATATATTATATATTTTTTTGTTTTATTATTTTACAGTTTTGTTATTGTATGATAGTTATATATTTGTTTTTATTAACATTTTTTACCAAATTTGATTAATGCCTGCCGTATTTATTTTTTGCAGGAATTTGTACCAGCACGGTAGTCGACAACGATCGTCTTAACAGCTAGGTGAGTGTTTTAAGACTCCTCGCTTGCACTTTGGAATAGATGAATATCTCATCCTAATATGTTGTTATCGATTTATAGAATGTAATTTGTTTTATCAGAGATGAGATA
Organism: Cryptops parisi; assembly: GCA_034695005.1. Classification (NCBI taxonomy): domain Eukaryota; kingdom Metazoa; phylum Arthropoda; class Chilopoda; order Scolopendromorpha; family Cryptopidae; genus Cryptops; species Cryptops parisi. The sequence continues at coordinate 45,264 of JAQIWH010000104.1, read as the reverse complement.
ATTCATTATCTCTATTGCATTTGACAAGTGAAATTTCATTAATATCATACTTTGTAGGTTCTGCTTTCAAGCTGATAATGAAAATTTATCATCGTGTTTCTCGCTGCAACTGAGCACAAGAAAAAAAATACTTCCAGCCCGTGAAAACGAGACGAACACGGAATAGAAACTAGGGATATTAGTTTTGAGACTTTCACTCGGCTTCTATGCGCACGTCGCCGACAGAAATGGCTGGATCAGTTCAGGTGGAGAGTCCGCACAAGGACGAACCACTGACCAGCCGGAACGTTCCTACGTCTCTCAACATTCTAACATCCAGCACGAGCATGGAGAAGGATGAAGTGTTTAATAATAGGTGAGTACGTTTTTTCACTCGTGCACATAGAAATGTTTTGGACGCATGCTCAATATCATAAATCCTGCAAATACACTTTTTGTGGCATGGTTGATAGTTAATGCTTAGTAACATGGCGGTTAAAATCTTACACATGTTTGGAATTGTTTTCTGGTTTTTAGTTTCAATTTTTCTACTGTTTAGTTTTAATGTTAATACTCTGATAAAAGGTAAAAATAATAGTTACTCGATTCAATGATTTGATTCAGTAAAGAATCAAAGGCATTGTTGGGTGAATTCTTGTTTCTCACAGAATCAAATAATCTTCGAGAAAAAAGTTACAAGCTCCAGTACTAAGATGAACGTTACGGAATTGATAACTTCACTTGTAGTACTGAAAAATGAATTTATGGAAATGTTTTGATTAACTGTCACTGTTAATTGTTTACGTATTTAGCTTTTTTTTTACCAACCGTTTTTCAAAATGTACACTATTGGTTCCTGTTTCACACAATGTAGCTGCCTGGTGCTGAATTTGATGACTATTTAAATTTTTTTAATAAATATATATATATATCTTATTTCTGAGTTGTAAGCACTTCCAAAAAGGATGTACTCAGTATGTTTTTTATTTTTAATTACATTTGATGTATCAGTTGAGTACTCATAAAGTTGCTATGCAATTAGTTAGTAGGCTTATATTGGTTAGTTAAGCTGTATATTGATTAGTTAAGTATGTATCTTGAGGAAGTATATCATTTTGTAATATGATTTTGCTTTCAAAAATCTTCAGGTTATGAAGAAAATGTTAGGATTATGTTGGTAATTCCTGGATTGCAACGTTTTTGTTATGTTCACAACATTTCAGATTTTTTACAATGTTCTAGATCTAGACAAGATTCATCATTTGTCAATAGGTGGTCATGATTTCTTAAACCAAATTTATTGGGAGATGGTAGTTAATTGATGAATAGTTAGTGAGTAACTGGTGACACTGGTGACCAAGTTATAATTTGTTTTGTTTGTTCAATTGTTTTGTCAATTTCAAGCAGTAGTATTTATAAACTTGTTTGATTTATACCATTATTTTCAAGAATTTATCTCTCACATAAATTAAGCTCTACCTGTGGACTAAAAATTATCAAAACCTGATAAATAATTGTTTTTGTGTTTACATTTTTTTTTGCAAATTTAATATTAAGGGGGAGTGTCACGTTACAAGTTTGTGTCTAAACTCCCATTCAAATTCCTCACTCAGCCAATCAGAAGGCAGTGTGGTCACTGATCATGTGATTACACTGCTTTCTGATTGGCCAAGTGATGAATTCAGAAGGGAATTCGGATATATGACATTTTGAACGTGACCTTTCCCTTTAGGTTTCTTGAGATCAAATTTGTGAGAGAAAAAATGCATTCTCGCAGGGAACATTTTTTTATACATGTACGATTCGTTGCATGGTTTACTGCATGCAAGCCACTTTGCATCTTACGGATTGACAGACAAGCGTTCACTAATAATGTAAATGTAATATGTTTTTGTTTTTGCTTTAAAATTATGCTCACTAGTACGGACAAGGAAGATTTCTCCAATAGGTAAGAATCGTTTCTTTCTCGTGTTTATGAAGATTGGTTGATTGTTTGATGTTCGGTATTGGCCATTCTTTGGCGTTGTGGTTTACAGTAATACATTTCTCTTGAAGTGACTTGTAAGAGTCTGTAGGTGATGTTGCCGAATAATCATAGTATTATACACTTTGCAATCTGAATGCCTAAACACGACAATGCGTGCGTCATGAAGTTGAATCTCAAAAGTCAATTGTACTACGAGATTAACTCACTCCCATATTACAAGAATGTAGCGTGTTCTTCTTTTACAACTTCGAATAGTGTTTGCTTCAAATAGGTTGATTAGATTTCAGTTGTTGATTAGATAGACAGATGATACTTTATCAGACTTCATCGGAGCTTGTTTGGTTTCTTTCGGTTCTTACATACAACAGCGTCACCGTTATAGTATCTTTGTGAAAACAGTATCTTTGTGTACAAGTGCATAAAATTGTTGTTTGGTGGAGGTGGTGGTGAGGCCTGCAGAACCTTATATCAAACAACAAGTAAAATCAAGTAAAATGACTTTGACGAAGAATCTGAAGTTCTTAATAATAGAGGTGATGTGTGCACCGATGATTAGTTTACTGTCATCGGACAGTAAACTAACAATTTTTTTTTTCAAGTTTTCTCACTTAGTTTGGAATCAGTACGGTTTAAAATAAGAGTGGCAGTGTATTTTGACCTGCAGTACAGCGGCATCATCAACTAAAATCATGGAAACTGAAGAAAAAGATGATTTTATTTTATCACGTGGACAGTTTTACTGTATTCCATGTCTTGAAAAAGATTCGGGGGGGGGGGGGTACGGGCCTGGCGTGGTTATTGCGTCACTATTAATCTACAATCAAAACCTTGATATGATACTCGATAAAAGGTGGGGATGAACGAGGTGGGAAGCTTAATGGGGGCCGACTGCATTTTCCTATTGACCCTTCCCAGCGAGATGAAGTTAAAAATTCAAATGGGGCCATCAATAAAAAAAAAAAGTTGCCCACCTCTAATTTAAAACGATTTCATAACTGCCAGCATCAATGATATTAAAATCGTTGCAATTATAAATATAACCTACACGTTTAATAATTAGTGATTGCTGTTGTATAATTCTTGTACAGGTACATTAAGCATACGACCTTTAAACATTGATTTTTCTAACTCCCTTGGTGCTATAGTTTGACCCCATCATCGTGTTATTGGAGTTAGTAGCCTGATAACATAAATTCTGCAAATGACAAGATTCTGCTGTAAGTTCTGCCTACAATAATTCACAAGATTCTGCTGTAAGTTCTGCCTACAATAATTCAAACAGCGATGTTCAGTACTTTCTTGATCAATATGGAATATATACTGTACTTGTATGTGAAATTGAAGACGGTGGATAAATTACACTATGGGTAACTAAGCCTTATTTGGCATATTCTCACACAGCTTTGGTTCCTAACTTCACGTCGCAATCCTGGGGTTGGGAGTATATATTAGAGTTTTCATATAATCTCCTAATCTTAAATTTATAGGATTTTGTACAGTATATAGGTCATGTCTAAATCATGTGTAGTGTTAGGGTGGAAAATGAACCAATAGATAGACAAATAAGCGTGTTCTTTTTAGGGGAGTGATATTCCTTTTCTGTTTTTTCTGGAAATGCCAAGACAGATTATTTATTTGAAAGACTTTACTAGAAGTACCAAGACAGATTATTTATTTATCTTCACATCATGAAGATTGCATACAAATTTAAACTCACGCTTCCATGAGTTTCATAAATTATTGACAAGTTTGCAAGAAAATGTTGTAATACGATTATGTAAACCGTCTTTGGAGAAATTTTATTTCTTGCGTAAACAGGTTTTTGTTTTATTGGTGAATTGAATTAGAGATGAAATGTACTTTACTACTGGTTTATTATTGACATGGTTTTTTTTTTTGTGGTTGTTTTGTTTTTTTTTTTAATCAAATTTTTTTTGTCAAAATAATGATTTTATCAAAGTTCATGAGATTGCATCACGACATTGCTCTAATTACAAACACAGACTGCATTGAGAATTCCAACTGTCTGAATTTGTAATGTATCGTAACGTGTCGTGTGTACTAATTTAATGCACAATGTGTAGTAATGTATTTTGATAACTAGAAATAGTTAACCTTTAACTTATTCAGTTGGTTTTTCCTAGCTACATAGTTTATGGTTGAATAATCGGAGCGATAGGTTTCAATCACTTTCGTACAAGTGGTAGTTTTTGTAAGATGGATTTATATCTATTTTTTTCGCATGTTATTTTCATGGGCTTTTCGTAACCTTTGAAAAGGTCAAAAGTCACGTAATATAACAAAGGTGGTATGACGTAAGAGATAATAATTTCTTCTCGGCAACAGACGAACGTCCGATTCGCCGACAACCAAAAGAAATGTCAAAATGGTTTTGCAACGTTATTTTAAAAAGAATTATTCTTACAAAAATCGATTTTACAATTTGACCATGGTTCAAGTTTACTAACTAATTAAGCTAAACTCGTGTTTCGTTAGTTTTAAATTTTGATTAACATATGAAAATTTAGGCTTACCAGAGTTGCGTTGCAATTACTAGGTTTCTGCTTATATTAGGCGTTGATCATAGTTCATTATCAAAAATGCAGTTAAGAACTTACATGTTGTTTAAGTGTGAGCTTTTATCTGCATTTGGTGTTCATGTAATATTAATGTTTAATTAATTGTATGTCACTAGTTAAATTAACCAATTCTCGGACTAACCATTCGCATAACCGCATCAGGTACAGAATTACTGAGATTGCGCTGTTATATTATGGAGTTTGCTTCATTACATGGTCAAAATGTAATTGTTATCCTATAACATTGCAACCAAAGAAAATAATACATTTAAACTTTATGTAACTTTGCTGTGTGTTGCAACTTTTTTTTTATATCCGTTTGGCAAAACAAGCAGGTACATAACAAATTATACGATGAGCTTAATTCTAAGTTGCACTCGGTGTGTGCTCAAGCTTACGCTGTTGATCGAACACGTTATGGTTCTTTCATTTGTTTTCGGATGGTTCGTCTGTCAGCAGTACATGCGATTGATGAAGCGGTGGATGGAACTTGTAACGTTGGTTTTTGCAACGATGAAATACGCAATGTTGCTGTATCGCTGTACGAGTATTGGATTGTTGTGTTTGGTATTGTGGAAGAAGATTGAAATCATCAAAAACTGGTTTAAAGCGTTTGTTAGAGTGTTGGTGAACGTACAGTGTGCGCTCAAACCGTTCATTTTACCGCTGAGGATTTGGTTGATATGGTTTGGTGAGACTGAGAACTACAGGTAGTTATTTACGACTTTTTTGTTGTTTTTAATATTTGTTATGCAGATCGTAACGATTGATAGGCTTAATAGGAGTTGAGTTGCACTGTAACAGTGTTTTGAATTGCAATAAGGCTTATGTTGTAATTCAACAAAAATAATTCAAAAGCTAAGTAATGTACGCAGCAGGATTTTGCTCATACAACAGCTTAGGTTCCAGATCTCCCTCCCCTGATGAAAGCAAAATCAAGGAAAAATAGAACATTGGTTTTTAACATCCCTTGTGAATGCATATAAAAACCCTAATAGCATGTTTACACCATCATATGGATTGTTAAACCATACTGAACTAAGTATAAAAAAACACTTTAATTTGAGATAGTGGTTATTTTATGTATGGTTTGTTTATAGAGTTTCATGCTATTCCAATTGGTCATAGTGCCGTGTAACTTTTTCTAATTGGTCCACCGATATAATTTGCCTCTTCAATACCTCCTGTAGAAAAAAAAAATCTTAGTACTTTTGATAAAAAGCTCTACCGATATATTTTATTACTGTAAACGTTTAATTCATGTACACCTTGGACAATAGTCTGCTTTACTTCAAATATAATAAAATATAAATTCTTAAGGTGCGTTTGCTTTGGATGCTTTTAGCACTTTAAGAGCAAAAATCGTCCAAAGACAGTCGATAGCTCTTGTAACTTACATGAGCCCTATACACGCTATTGACTGTTTTTGGACTGTTTTCGCACTAAAAGCCCAAAGTGAAAAAATGCATTTACAAGTCTGCATTTGGATGATTCCTGGCTTTCGGCAATGCTCTGGTTGTCACCCGTCGAATAAGCAGGAGATGCTTTAAAGTGAACATGTAGAGTTGCAAATTGCTGAAAGAGTGGGACAAAGAAATAGTGTACGAAAATAATGTATATGGACACAATTGAAAACTATTTCATTAGCAGAACGCTAAAATTGGGGCTGAACTGTATAATAGAATACTGTAGTTGACGATTACAATGTTGTGTGATATTTCATTGAATTCATTTGCGGAAGAACATTTATTGTATGGTATTTATATTGTAAAATCATTGTTCTATTTTCAGTCAACTGTGTATTGAAGATGAGATTGCTCAGTTGAATCTGAACAGTCCGCGAGTAACGCCGACGGTGCTCAAGACGATGTCAGGGTTCAGTCCGGTAGACGATAAAGACACCCCGAACGTCGAAGTCGAGTATCGTGAAGGTCATCAGCGCGGGTGGTTCGACGGGCTCCTCGGATGCTTGCGTCCTGTGTGGACCATCATTGGCAAAGCGGCTGCCAATGAAATTAAGATGCAAGGTATTGCTTGTTTCGACATTATTATTAAGGTGTTTTTTTTTTTGCGTGTATCGTAAAATGGAATGCTTGATTTTGTAGCGGACGGCTGGGAAATTGCTTTTGAAAGTATCAGCGATTTGCAATGGTTAGGGAGTGGTGCTCAAGGAGCAGTGTTTTCCGGTAAATTGAATGGTGAAAGGGTTGCAGTGAAGAAAGTACGAGAGCAAATGGAGACCGACATTCGCCACTTGCGAAAGTTGAATCATCCGAACATTGTCTCGTTTAAGTAAGTTGGTGAAATGTGATTTGGATATCAAAGGAAACGTTGATTTGTGTTCATTTTTGTTGCTGGCTGGCTATATATGAGAAATTTGTGTTTTCCAAAGGGGAGTGTGCACGCAAGCACCTTGTTATTGTATAGTAATGGAGTATTGTCCACACGGAACGTTGAACGAACTTCTCAGGACGGATCAAGAAATTCCACCTGCCATCGTCGTTAATTGGGCTAAGCAGATCGCCTGCGGAATGAATTACTTGCATTCACATAAGATCATTCACCGAGATCTTAAATCTCCCAAGTGCGTAACCAAAGTGATTTTTTCGCTGAATGATGAGTATGGTTACTAACGGTATTCACTAACGTGGAATAATTTTTTTTGTAGCGTTTTGTTTGGAAATAATCAAGTGATCAAAATCTCAGACTTTGGCACGAGTCGTGAATGGAATGAAATCAGCACGCAAATGTCATTTGCTGGCACCGTTGCATGGATGGCGCCAGAAGTGATTAGAAACGAACCTTGCAGCGAAAAGGTTGATGTTTGGTAAGTATTGTTTGTTGTGATTAAAAACCAGTTAGAATAATTATTTTCCCCTTTCGTGGTGATGGAGAAAGTATTTTTGTGATCTATTTCAGGTCATATGGTGTTGTATTGTGGGAACTATTAACTTGCGAAACTCCTTACAAAGAGTTTGATTCGCACGCGATCATTATGGGAGTTGGCAGCAGTAGCCTTAAGCTTCCAGTTCCAAGCACTTGTCCTGACGGGTTTAAGCTGTTGATGAAACAATGTTGGTTAGTACAATTGTTATTGAATCATGGTGGAATGTTTCATATAATCTCGAGTCACCAAGTTCTCTTCATAAGGACTTTTGTTCATTTAAATTTGGATTTGTATGTGAATAGTGTAGCTTGCTTATTATTGCAAACAGTGGTTATTGTTAATAAGAAGTCGCGTGGGTGGTGTGGACCACACTGGGTGACCCCATGACTATAATATTTTGTGCAATGTTTCAGCAGAAATTCATTATTTTTCGTAAAAATATCCCTGTAGTTGGCAGTTAGTATTCATTATAAAGAGTATGATAATTTTTGGCTAGCATATGGTATGGGTGTCCACAAGTTTGTTTTTTTTTTAAATCATTAATTTGATATTTTTGTAGGGATTTGAAACCTCGTAATCGACCATCCTTTCGCCACATTCTTGTGCATCTGGATATTGCAGCGGTGGAGATTTTGAGCGTACCGAATGAAGAATATTTTGAAACTCAGGTAACTTTCCCGTTGTTTTATTCAATTCATACTTCGTTTAGAGCAAATAATAAGGAATGGTTTTGAATTTTATAGGCTACATGGAAAGTTGAAATCAAACAAGTCCAACAGCAAATTCAAACCAGCTATAGCCACATTCCTCGTATCGAGGAAGATCTTATTCGAAAACGTAGAGAAGAGTTGAAACATGCTCAGGATGTGAGAGAACATTACGAGAAGAAATTGGAGCGTGCCAACAGCTTGTACATGGAATTAAGTGCCTGCTTGTTACAGTTGGAGCAGCGGGAACGAGAACTCATAAAGTAAGCTTTTACGCTTAAACGTTTTCCAAAGCCCATTGATATTATTGTTTATTTTAAATTGGTTCAATTTGTTTCAGGCGAGAGCAACAGTGTCAGTTGCTTAATACAACTAAACCCTGCAAAAAGCGGATCATCCGCCCAATCATCAAAGCTCAAGAGCGACTGAATAAAAAGCGGGTGTACAAATCACCTTCCGAGGTGACTAGGTATGTGTATCGTTTATTATAAGCTAATTGATTTGGTGCTCTGTTGTTTAGAAATTTCTAAGTTAGAGTACGGATTGGCAGGGGTGTTGTTAGTAGGGGTGAGCATGAGTCCAGTATTAAACTATACACAAAGAGGGTATTTGTATTTGTTCCATTTTTATTTAACTCTGTACCGAAGTATATTATTATAATGGTTTCTATTCCCTTTATACTCTTTATGTTAGCTTCACTTGTGTGTGAGTTGTGAGCTGGGAATTGAACTTATACTTGCATCTACATTCATTGTGAGAATATACTGTGTAGTTCAATGTACCAAACGCATAAAACGAGAACCCAATAAATCAACTGCATAAGTCAAATGTAAAAGAAGAAATCACATATATAGATAAATAAATCGAAAAGTGCAGAAATCAAAAATGGGATTACTCAAAAGTCACATAAATCAAATATTGAAAAGCTCAACGATGGCATAAATTTAAATTCACAGAAATCAAAAGTGGATTTTTTGCATTATGTATGTACATACAGCATATCTGTATATGACAGTAGGTTATATAAAGAGTATGCTTAAAAAGCATTTTTAATGTATTTGTTTACATATTATGTTAGTTATGAAAATAAATGTGTGACGATGACAATAGGTTTTGACCTCGTGTCAAGGGTTTTTTATCACCTAGATACTCATGTTTTTGTTTTCCGACTGAAGTATAAAACTTTTAAGTTGAGCTAAAAAGTTCTATACTTCAGTCTGAGTTTTTTCTTTTTTATCATAAATTGCTGACGTCTATATTTTCTTTTTTCCACCAGTCCCGAGAGCCCTCAGAAAACTTCTCCCGTGGCTTTACCAGTAGAACCGCTGGGTTCTCCTTCGTATCATCCATCGTCATCTAAAATCCGCAGTCGGAAACCACGTCATCGGCGATCGGGCAGCTACAGCGGTTCCGGTAGTTACAGCCACCTCGCAGGTAACAATTCTCCTCGCAACAGCCCGAGCAGGGAACGGCGGGTTGTCGACTCTGAAACGCAAACCGAACACATGGACATTAGTGAAACTGACACCAGTCCCAACCTCATCGGTGCTCAGTTTCATCTTCCAAGTCCCAAAACATTGGCCCCGCCTCCTGCCGTCGGGAATCCTGCTTCCTCTTCCACGCAGTCGTGCAACGAACGCAATCTCAACGACTTGCGTCATCGCGAATCCGATGCTAACTCGAAAAAGATCGAAGACGTTCAGATTCACGTTGAGGATCACGACGCCACCACCGACGACACGACAACGAGCGTCACACTCGATCTTCTCGATGACACCAACATGAACATCACAACTAATACGACCGCCGATGCATCGGATGCATCAAACGGTAACCACCAGCAGATAGCAGAAGTGCACAGGATAAGCAACAGTGAAGTGCAGTGCAAGAGGACAAACACATCCGATCATAGACTCCTCTCCCAACGGATCATTCTGAACCCTGTGGCCGGGAGCAGTGGATATCGTCGTCGTCGAGCATTAGACAGCGATGGTGAAAATCTTGGTGCTGCATCACAGGATCATGACGATTCGTGGTCAGAGGAAGATGCCGATGTAGATGATAGTGACGACTATATATTAAGGAATGAAAGGTAAGCTATGAACAATTTTCATTTAGTTTATCGTGTAAATAGAAAAACTTGTTCAACAAATAATGATTCTGATGTTTGATTGGTGGTGCACTCTGTTGATAGTGATGACTGATGAGATTTGAAACTTCGACAGCATTACTCCGCTTTATGATGTTGACTAAAATGGTGGGTTTATTTAGGCACAAAAAAAGCTACATTGTGTTTTGCTTTTTGACGGGGGTCTGCAACCTAACTTGTTGTGATGTACTACTGTACCAGTTTATATGTATCACCTCCGCTTATTCAGCTGGTCATGAGCTTCCAACATTTGATTTTTGGTGGGTCGCCAAAAATAAAAAGATGAAGTCTAATGTGAAGTTATACTTCATTGATTAGCTTAGTTATAATGAAGTGTACGAATAAATAACCATTTTTATTTGCTTCCGATTTTCACAGCATAAACTAGATGGGTCCCAGTGTTTGTTACTTTTTAAAAGTGGGTCGCAGTCCATAAAGGTTTGGGAACCCCTGACTTACAGGTTTAAATTCGAAAGTACGAAATAATGAACAGAAACTTGCACTGTCTTTCCCAAGCTGGTAATCTTGGCTCCAGGAAACAGAATTTTGAAGGGAAAACAGGAATTTAGAAAAATCTTTGTTTTGGCCTGGGATCGGACCAGGAACCTCTCGCACACATGGCAAAATGTTCTACCATCTGAGCTACTGGTACACATGAAAGGAAAGCCTCGAAAACTCCACTATAAGAGCTCGCATGCACTTTTTGAGGCATTCCCTTCGTGTGTTCTAGGGTATTTTTTGGTTATATTTTACCTGTAATATAAATAATAGGTTTTATTGTACCTAGTTGTTCATTATAATTCATATAAGACACCCACGAGTATAAGACGCAGCTAGAGAGCACCTGGTATAAAATCTTGTATAACACACGTCTTATATTCGCGAAAATACGGTAGTTATGGTTATCTACGTACGTGTCTGCATTTGTATGTGATTAAATGTTGACATCTCTTGGTGTCAACCAGTTTCGTAGAACTACCATGGATGTTGTCAAATTCATTTTTAAGTGTTGCTGCAAAGACATCATTCTGTGATCCAGTAATTCAAAAAATTCAGGACTGTATGATGTATGTATGCATGTATCGTCCTAATGATGTTGACACTACTGAAAAACATTAATTTCAATACTTTGTCTACCTGTTAAACATTCTAATGTGATTTACGGTATTTTCACGAACATAAGATGCACCCAAATCTATGACACAAATTTCAGGGATTTAAGGATTTAAGTAAAAAATGAATTATTTAGGACGCACCCAATTATAAAGACATCCACATGAGATGCACGTAAGAACACTTCACTGTAAAAAAAATAAACTTAAAAGGTGATTGGCTTCAATTGTAATGTGTTTAATCATAAAGAAACTGGAGAGGATACTGAAACCACAAAAATTTATTCATATAGTATTTTTTTTTTATATTTTATCGATAAATATAATAAATGCTGTTTATTTTATTGTACCTAATTGTTTATTTCAATTTGACACACATGACTATAAGACGCTGCTAGAGAGCGCCTTGAGCCACGTTTTGTATAAGACGTGGTTTATATTCACAAATATAAAACACTCTACTCTTGTGAGAAAAGACGAGGATGCACATGCTATTTGATAAATGTATTTTCAATAGAAATTTGCCTATCATGGTGACAAGTGCTATGTGTGTGCTACCTGTTCAAGTGCATTGCGATAAGACCCAACTTTTTTTTTGTGTGTTTTCACCATGGAATATAAATTTTAAAAGTGTTTGTATATTTCACAGAGGAATTAGAAATGCAGTCACCGTGCGCAGCATACATTCCAATTCCACTTTGAGCTCTGAGGGAAATTACTCGGAAGAGGAAACACCCATCGAGCGTAGCGGTGCTTCGACGTCAAGTAAAAACGAATTAGTTTGTTCCATCGCCTCCGATGGTTTTTCTGACAAGGAACAAATTATGCAACAAGTGATAGTTCAGGTAGATAATTAACCATTATTTTTTAAGTTTATATTAATTAAGTGTCTGTTATTATTACAGACTGACAATCTCGAATCCAAAATCAGTTATTACGGATATTTTGGACAAACAAACTCGCTATGCCAGTTTTGTCCAACTTCGTACCTTGCAAAAATAAATTGGGTCACTCAGTCGTATGAAATGAATTACGGCTACTGATTTCCAGATCTGAGATTGTCATTGTCGACCTGTATTATTGAACTTTGACTGTTAAACAGTTTAACACTTGGTGTTTGTTTGTTGTTAGGCTCGCTTGCCATCGTTAACGGACGTTGTGTCGACATCGCCAACGCTGTCATCGAGTGAATCCGACGATGTGTCGGACATAACGGTGGCAACGACTCTACCGAAAACACAGTCGAAGGAAACCACAGTTTGGTGAAAAAAAAAGTTACGTCATCCCATTTTATCGTCAGAATTCCCAGCCAGTTAGTGGGGTAAATATTCAGAAAAGATTTTTGATTCGATAAATCTCAAAACATTTTTTCGAAGATTTACACTTTCCAAAAAAAAAAATAAGTAGGCTTGGGTTTTATTTTGAATAAGAAAAAATTTAGACGAGCATTTCCTTCTGTAGTATTTGTACTTAAAAAACAAAATGCAGTATATGCTAAAAGTTTTTCTTCGAGCACATGAACCGTTTTTGTTTTTTGACCGTTCAGCACCGTGATGATTTTTTGTCAACAAAAATAGAAACCGTGTTGAATTCATGAACTGCGCTGAGAAGCAAATAGGTCATAATGTGGCTCTCTTACGAACGCAATTGCTAAGCATTGTTTCGCAGGTTAAGTGCAACAAGCAAAGCCAAAAAAGAGCTATATCGATAACTCGCGTGTACGTTACCGTTTGTTTCATCCATGAATTTACTGAGCATCTTCATTAATACCAAAAAATAAGAAACAAGTACCGAACTTGCAGCTATCCTCTTATCACACATCCATAAAATAAAATGGCTTCCTATAACAGTGTTCAACAGACTGTGATGCATTTTTTTGGCAAGATACATTGCTCTTGAATTTCACGATACTTCATTCCCGTATATATATATAAATATAAACACACAAATATATATATAAATATAAGATTATTCCATCGCTAATTGTAAATAACATGTATAAATGTTTTATTAGGATTTTCCCCTCTTCCCCCCTCCTTTTTTTTTTTGGCTGGATTTTTTTTCAACGACGGCGAGTAACGTCGTGACGATTGACATTCGTGTTTGGTGCAATTGCATTTGCAGGGGTGTTTTGATTTTTGTATACAGTATTAATTTAATTTATATATTTTTTATTATCGTTTTTTGTGAATGGAATGTGTTTTTGATTCGTTTTATTTACTGTCTTTTAAACTGATCTGATCTCTCTTTGATTCTCAGACCGTCAACTGTTCATGTCTTTTTGATGACAAAATTAAACTGTACATTCACACAACATTAAATTAATATGAAATTTTGCCACTATCATCTTGAATCGAGTTTAAAAATACTAGGTTACTTAATCGATTTGTTTAAAGAAATCAAAGTAAATCGGGTACAATGTTAACCAAGATCTAGTTACACAAGTAACAAATGGTACTTTCAACGCTATCTTAATTTTTAGATAAAAAGTGTTAACGCGAATGAATTTTTGTTTTTAAATTCCCAAGAGTAATTTTTTTATTGGGATTAATCAAAACCAATGCTAAATAGAAAGAATGCATCTAAAATATCAAGGCTAGTCTAAACTAATTACCACATTTTTGTTTTGTTTTAAAATTTGGGTTTATTTGTGCTGCTGTGTTGAATAATAATAATAATCAACAGCTACAATGTGGTCCATGTTAGAGTTGATGACCAAGTCTTTTGCAGTGAAAGCATTCCAAAATGTATAGACTATATACTTGAGACTTAATTTGTGTCGATTCAATTAGTACTTACTAAAGAATGGTTACATATGTTTTTAATTATGATTAATGTCACTTTTGTATGCAACTCTAAATTTTTAATCAACCTCAAAACACTATTAACCTCATATAGTAAACACTATATTCTCATAGCGTTTACTGATATTTTTATTTCAACTGCTAGTCGATGTCAACGGTTGTTGGTTTGTGTAGAGTATGTTACAACTACGAAGAGTATGTTACAACATAGATATACTATTCTTAACGATGCAAAACTGGAGAGAAACGATCCAAATCATGAACATGTTAAAGGTGTTATAATATTTAAAACTTAACCGACATGCAGTTTACCACATTTGTTTTCACAGAACAAAGAAGGCTTGTATTTCATTGGCAATTTATTATGGTCTATAACCTTGATGAGAATTATACAGATCGTACGTAAAACAAAGAAAACTGTTTTGTAGGATCAAAATTGTTCCATTGCGGTGAAACATTGTTAATGCTTTTAGGGCAATATTGAATTATCTAGACTAGGTTTGTTTGTTTTTTTCATTTGTTGTTAATGTTCCGTCCAATATTCCCCATTCGTTTTTTGCATTCAGAATTAGCGGATAAGTTTAGAGATAACTATCGCTGTGACATTGTTTATAGTTTTATTCAGTTTAGTCCATGTGAAATAGGAAACTTGATAGAAAAGAAATACAGGTATTAGAATGGTCATCATAGAAAATAATGCCGTTATCAAAATGTGACTCTGAACCTGTAACTCCTGTCTTGAAGTCTTATACTAGTGAATTCAATGGTTTGAAGGATCAAAAATGGCTCGCATGTTTATAAATTACTGTGATGTGCTTCAAAGAAACTTGAGTCATGTTAAACCATAGTGAACTAACTCACTTTTACAGTTGTTTTTTTTAGTTAATGCATGAAATGAAGCCACTAAATCATGGTCTAGGAATAGACCGTGAATTATATTTCTGTCTTGGAGAGTTACACAATGAACACAAGCATAGTTTAGGGGGTGTCCTGACACCCCTGGGCTGCAAGAGTAGGGTGTCAGAGCCGTGACCATCCTGGAGTCCAATCATCCCATACCCATAGAGGAGAAAGCACAAGAAACAAGATTGATGTTTAAAATCCGACTATGACATATAACTTCAACCATCTTAGTTTTTGATTGACGGCATATACTCAGTGACACTCGTGAGATTAATGTGCATTCATAGACATCTCATTCGTAAATCTACATCAAGCCGTTTCGCCTGTAGGAGGGAACAAAGAAACATACATGCTAAAAAAATCACCCATCTTCTTGCACAGTATGGTAAAAATATGATTTTTTACCTATAAGTATTTCAAAATTATTAGTTAGAAATGGGGGGGGGGAATTGTACCATCGTCAACTAAATTTTGGTAGGTCATCCTACTCCTGGCATCCCGTTATTATGAGCAAAATACACCAATGACTATGAACCAATCAGAATGGCATGCAACCCTATGGACAAACCACATGTAAAGTCATCATTTCTTAAATTGAAGTTTTTCGACTTAGTTCTCTATGGTTTAAGATGAGCCAATTAGTATTGTCAAAGATGAAATTGGCGACTCGGTTTTTAAAGAAACTACAAATCATTGAAGTGACTAGGAATGAGGCCTTAATTTCACTTTTTAAAAGGTTCCTTCGAAGAGTCTTTGAAGATTTTAAAATAATGACACTGAGATATTGTTATATTACAGTATCTAAAAAATTAACATAATGAATCGACACAAATGGCATTAAGAGTGTTATAACAGTTTGAGGATTCCACACCAGGTTGCTCTGCACTATCTATTTGTATGTAACCAATTGGATTCTTTTGAAGGTTAGAGGCAAGATTTACCAAATTGAAGGGGGCTTTTGATTGGTTCAGATAATGGGTGACAGGTGACCCATCTACTAGTTTGAAAAGTTCTTGATTATATGAATGTGTGTCTATTTTATTTTATTTTTTGTTGACAAGTCCCATCTTTCAAAATAAAAACAAACTTCCAACCGTTTTGTGAACAAAATATTCAACTTTCAAAAATAATCTTTAATAACTACAACAATCTTGAGTCGTAATGAGTTTGCCGTTCCAACTGATATTAGAAGCGAACTTTTGTTATGTTGTATAGCGATACTGAGTGACTTAAGCAAATTCATATTTATTCTAGTCCAGTAGTTTATTTTTTTTTTTAAACAAAAAAATTTTTTTACAAACTATTACATCAAAATTGAAATTCTGTCAATATTACAAGCTCTAAATGGTATCTTTGTACAATTTTAAATTATTTAACGAAAAATGCATTCCATCGATTCCAATGTTGCGTTAACTCTATTTTTTTCTTTCGATTGTAAAAACTCAACCTATCTCAAGTGCATATATATATTATTATGTATATAAAAATGCGAAACCAAAACACATCTCCATTGTAAGTATTCATTTCATTGTTGTTTTCTTGTTTTGTTTTCGATGTGTCAACCTAAAGAACAATGATGCTAAAGCACGGACGATAAAACATGGTAAAACAAACCATAGTAGATTTTAATAAACAAGAAATAGAATGTTGTTTCGCGTCAAAAGAAAATGCAATGTTGAAAAAAATAATATTCATTCGTGAGCGTTTTAATATCTTTAACTTTTATTTTTGATTGTGCAAGATGACGAAAATTTCGAAACATGTTCTTGATGGTGCGATACAGTTGCCTTAGCAATTTGACAATTCTATTTAAAACAGAAAAAAAAAGTATTTTTAATTGTCATATTAATAATAATAATAACTTAGCATGAATCTTTGCACAAATGTGTTTGAATTTCTGTGCAAGTGTGTGTTAAAAACATTTTTAGTCAAATAAATGGTTAGAACTCTTCACGGTTTGTCACTTGAATTTACATGAATAGTGAAATTCTGGTGTGTGTACTGATCAACTGTCTGTAATATTCATGCAGAATGTGACAATGTTAGTATGGTCAGCATCAACTACTGAACCAAGTAATTCTTATCAATGTGCCTATGCTGTTTTGCACCCTTTAATTGGTCAAAGTGATTTTTTCAGGGAATCCAGTGAAGTAAGATGCGGGTAGCTCGATAAGTGAGTCCACACACCTTAGTGCAAAAAATTAGTATAAAAACATGTTCTAATCGTCGACAGTGGTCTTGAATCCGATGTACAGCAATTCCTATGTAGTGCTGTTAATTGAAGACATTGGTGCAAAAAGGTGTTAAGTAACATTTTGATCAATTTTTTAGGAAAACTTTTCAAGTTTTGTACTTGACTTTCTGTGAATGAACCATGTATTGCACAAATATCTTGACATATATTGTTTTGCTCGCATCAGGAAGGTAGAACTGCACCTAACACCTTTTGTCATTTTTGACAAACATGTTACTTAAACACGTTTTTGCACCAATATCTTCAATTTGTTCTTGAAACGTTTAGTGCTAAATGAAATCGGATTTCCCCATAAGAATGATTGGAAATCATACTTTTGTTTACAAGGTCTGGAAACTTGGATCAAAATTAAGTAAAAAGTAAGAAAAAATAGTTAACAGCACGTATTTATGTTTTTCAATGACTCAACATTTTACACACAGAATCTACAGGGTGGTTGTAACTCCCTATTGAAAAGTGCTGTGTGCACGGTGAAACAAGTTTACCGTGGACCATAGAATGGTAGGAATTGTGTCCAGTGTTAAAATTCCACACAGGCTCCGGCGTTGTCCTCCCAATTTCTGTAATCGTCTGGAAATAGCCTCAACAGACTTCAGCAACTCTGGTGTTATGTTCGTCAGTCACGTGGACCACAACCAACCAGCCAATGTCCTGAAAATGGAACGTCGAGTGCGAAACGAAGCTTCTCAATGTGGTGATTTTCGATGAGTGTCTGGAAACCTGCCCCACCGTATGAGCAGAGCCTTTCTGTATTTTTAGAAATAGAATTAAACTGATACAAAACACTTTTGATAAAATTGTGGTTTCTATCAAGTAGACGTAGAGGAATGACGCTATTAAAGATTGAAATTGGTTTCCTCATTTGCCTGCAATTTCAAACAATCTTTTTTCTGTCCTTTGAACAGAAAAATAGACGACAGTAGTTTTTGGAGCCACCAGATGACACTTTTAAGACATAGCAGAAAAACCATCAAAACACATCCAGTATTCTGAATGTTGCTAGATGATGTATGCATCTTGTCTTAAAAACATTTTTAACGATACGTGTGAGCGTATCAATCAAAATGAAAATGTTAGATCCCTTGGACGGGATCAAGGGTTTCCCGTTCAAAAGAATCCATTCAACCAGTCAGTAAGTCAATGATTTTTTGTATCTTATAGTCAATATGATGTTAAATATGTTATCGAGCAACAGCTTGGCATGTTGTGTTTTTTGTACTAAAACATTCAAGTTGAACAAAGACACCCACTGCCGTTAGCTGATACATAACTGTAGTGTTAGTTTGACAGTGTTAATAACTTAATTACGTTCATGAAATATAACATTTTATTATTATTTTTTTTCTGTTGGAAGAAAAACTTCCAATACAATAATGTTTTAGTCAGAAATAAACATCTATCAAGGTAACCTTGCGGTTATTGTTTTAAATTAAATACGCCTAAGTCAAAACACTCGGTAGATTATTAAACCATACGCTATATTTCTACAGCCACCTTGCAATGAAGATAAATGCATTTCGATGGTAATTACACTACAAAACAAAAAGTTACTAACAATTACTAAACAAGTTGTTTTCACCATTAGCTGAAGAACATAAAAATTATAGCTGCCACCTGCTAACGGTTTTCTCACTTTCCAAAAGAAAACCTTATTATTTTTTTTTTTAACTACAAAAATTATCAAAAAATGTCAACCGAAAAAAAAAAATATGACAATCCCCCAAATTAGAGATCACGTAACGATGACTACGAAAAATACAAAAATAAAATTAAACAAAGTTTGTAAACCACACGCTGGTCTAGATAAGTACTACCTATAATGGACAATGCTACGTGTTTTGAGTATTTTCGTTGATTTGGTTAAGTACATGGTTCCGCTATAATGATATAAGTATTGAAGTCACACTGATCATGTGATGTTCACTGGAAGCATAGCGATTGCGCCCATCAGGTGTGTCCGTTCGTGTCGTCGCTTGGTTCCGATTTGAGAAAAACGCTTCTTGCACACTTTGCACTTGAAAGGTTTTTCTCCCGTGTGGACGCGTTCGTGAATGTCTTTTTGTGAAAGAAAGCGAAACTGCTTTCCGCAATGGCGACACGGATACAGCGTCTTGTTCGGTAACCTTTGACTGGAGGGAGGGGGAGGGGGTAGAAAATTAAGTGAACAAATCAATTGGAACGTCCGATTCTTTAAATACTATTACAAGAAACTCTGTTAACGAATGTTAGATTTTACACTATAACAAACGGCACAATATGTTGTTTTGTTATGTATATGATGATAAATCGTAATAAAAGCACACGTTATAACAATCTACAGGGAGAATGAACGCGATCTCCTCGAATTTTACAATAAAAAAATAGAGGACGTCGACACCCTGTGCATTGTGATAAAACATTCAATAGGTTGTACGTGGTTGTAAATGCTTTAAAATAGCTGCTAAAGTATATTCCGACAATATGTACCGCAAAAACCTCAGGAATGCGAGATAATGAACAAACGGCGTCTTGAATTGAATGAAACTCATTCGTTAACCAAGAGTTGCCTGCAATCGAGAGCAATTACTCACCTAACTTCGAAGTTCAGCGATGTGACATTTCGGCTGTACTCATCATCCCGTGGCCACAAGCTCGCTCCATCATCACCAAAAGCATTGTTCGATATGTGGTACGATTCCTTGAGCGAACTGTACTCCACGTTGTGAGTGATGTTCCTGATGGTGCATTTGTCGGAGAATGGTTTCGTCTCCAGGAAATGATTTTTCGAGTTGATGACCGTCTCGTGGCGATACTGCTCCGACTCTTGCTTGATTCGAGAGATCGTGATCGACGACGTAGAATTGAAGTAGAGCTGGTCCTCGCCAACGTTGATCCCTTTTTGCGACGTGTCGTCGTCGTCGTCATCTTTAGATTTGTTCGTGTTCATTTGTATGATGCTCACTTGATTGTTAAAATTTTGCGTATGCCTCAAACTTTCCTGTTCCTGTGATACCCTCGGGTCTTTGTTATTAATGTCATTTGGTTCTTTAGTCCAATCGCTATCAGTTTCATCATCATCATCATCATCAGCAGGTTCAGTTTTAAATGAAAGCTCTTTACACATCACAGCAACGTCGGGAACCACTTCGATCTCCTCGACGGGAGAACTGCTTTGCAGGTTTTCCGAACGCACGTCACTCACGACGACGCTCGACCAGGTGTCCATCGAGTTATCCTGAGAAGCCAGAGGCACACTGCTCGTTACTAGATTCGACTGTGGTATATTTTGTTTTGTGACCTCCTGTTCGTGGGAACTGATGCTACTTTCGTCGCTGGTCATCGCCATCGCAGCGGGTTTCGGAGCGTCGTCGTTGCATTCGTCGTAATGAAGCGTCACTCGCGGCCTGCCCTGGCCTACGTCGATCTTGAACAGAGGCTCGTATTCCCCACCCTTGCTGTCTTGCGAGACCGACGCCATACCCGCGATGATGTTTTGCACCGTGTAAAGCAAGTCCTGCATGATGTAGAGAATGTTGACGCCGCCACAATTGATGTGCGTGTATCGCGACAGCAGTTCGTACGGCGCATCCACCCTACCCGGGCGTAACAAATTCAAGTCCATAATTGCGCTCATTTTATATTGTGTGTTTTGATCGTGTCGTCGGAACAGGGTCTGGTTCACCGCTAACTTTTCATCAACGTTATACGCACCTGCTAAACAGAAAAATAGGTTAAAATACATAGTATGAATTTTATTACCATATCACTTACTAACAACTTAAGAGTTGACTTGCAAACATTGGATATGCAGTACACAATACAGTGTATATTAGATTTATTTAACACAGATGATATATACTACAGAACTATACAGTGCATATTCAATGTTTTTAATTAACAATTTTCATATGAGGTTTGATCTGGTTGTATTTTGTTGTATATATACTGTTGTAGGATTATTATGTAATTAATTATGTAAACCAGAGTTAGTTTTAAGCAAAATTAGTTGGCATAGAACTTACATTAAACTCGCATCAATCATATAAAAATTGTATTCTGCTCCTTTGACTTCTCAGATGTGTCAAAATGTCAAATGTATGGAGCGCCACCTAGTTGAAAATCGTATATTAGTATGGTAACTATTATTTAATTAAAATTAATTCTATCATTTTAACCAGTTTTAAACATTGTAATAGTTTATTTAATCAAAATTTACAGTATAAACAAAATTAATTTGTATACAAGTTAAACAATCGAATACATAGTATGAGGCACCATACAATCCATAAACGCATCAATTTGTTTTTAATTTAATTTTTTTTTTCAATTAACAAAAATTATTTAAATTTATGCAATATATATATAAATAATTTCATGCGATGTAAAACTGTATTATAATTTAGTTCAAGTTTTTATAGAATATACTATAAATTATTTTTTCTATAAAATTTTTTATAAATAAAGTAAGTTACATAAATGTAAATATTAAACTAATTCAAAAATATTTAAATATAAATTAACCAGACGATTTTGGTAAATACGAATTTTTTCAATTATTTATGTAAAATTCATGTAAAATTGCATTAAACTATTCCAGCCGTATAAACTCGGGTATGGTGTACTTTTTCATACTTACTGTATTCCTACATTTATGAAGAAATTGAATATAGTTCACCTGTATTTTATTACATTTTTTAACTGGGGTTTCCAAAAACATGTTAACTTTAATTTTACAAACTCATTAACCATGTTTATCAACTGCAAAATGAATATAACGACACACTTAACATTTTACACTAAAAGATAAAAGTAAGTTTTCTACTAATTCATTTTAATCTTTATTAATATATAAAATAAGTCAACAGTAGCACTGTAAAAATTAAACAGTACCGATAATGTAAAATCAACAGTACAAAATCAACATCTTTTTCAATTTACGTATACAAAACTGCCAAAAGAAGTTATCACAATTGAATATATCCATTTACACACAAATTATACAAAATTACAATTTAAATAAAGATTAACTAGAATATACAGAACTGACAAATCAAAATTTTTATGACTTTGTTTTTCCGTAAGAAATAAATTACGTTACTTAACCAAAAAATATTATCATCCGATCTCAAATCAAGATCTACATATATATAAAAGTAATTGCCAAAAAATAATTTGACATTGAAATGTTAATGATCAAATAATTTTGAAAATAAAATTCAATGAAAACTAAAATAATTTACACGTATAAAATGATATTTTAAATAGAAAGGAACCAGAATATATCGACAAATCGTAAGACAAAAGTTTTAGGATTTTTCTTTTCCATTAGAAATAAATTACGTTACTTAACCAAAACATGACACATCATCGGATCTCTAAAACGAAGATCTACAAAAGTAAATACCAAAAATAATTTAACATTAAATTATTAATTATAAAATTATTTTTAAAAAAAAAAATAAATAAATCAAAATCATAAAATAGTTAAAAAAAATAATAATAACCAATTTCCTAAATCGATGATCTATTTGAAACCGCTGTTTATAACTAATAAACACAAATCACATTCCCACTGTTAAATATATTGTATAGTACATAAAATTGTATTTTTACCGGTACATAAAATAATCGCTGATCTAACAAAAACTAACAAAATTAAGTACATTAACAACCGGGGGGGAAGAAAAACAAACAACCAAATTACACGTCGAAAAACAAAAATTACACGTCGAAATGAACGTTCGACCTCAAGATAACGATGAAACGGTCGCACTACGGTCAGAGTTCTTTGTCGTCACTTTGGTTAGGAATCTGTTTGACTTTCTGGTTCATGCATTCTTTACACGAGCACCATGCATGCGGTTTGCCTTGGCTCTGTTTGTGTCGCTGTTCGTGGCGTCGTTTCGAACCCAACTGAGTGAAGAACGCGTTGCAGTAACGACAAGCGAACGGTTTCTCGCCCGTGTGGACGCGTTCGTGCGTCTCCTTCTTGGAGGGCGTGTTGAAGCTTTTGCCGCAGTATTTGCACGGGTAGCGTTTCAGTTTGATCGACTTGTTGCCGTCGCTGGCGGAAGAAGAAGAAGTCTTTTTGCCGATGATGGCAGCGATGGACGCAATGTTGAGGTTGCTCTCGTCCAACGAATTGTAAATGCTTGTTTGAGCCGCCTGTTCGCTGTTAAGTTTGTCGTCGTGCGCGTTCTCCACCACCACGCTCATGGACGTTTCCTGACTACGTTCAGCCACGTTTTCAGCGTTCGTCGTGTAATTGTAACCATTTTGAGGATCGTTAGGAGAGATCAATGCAGCGTTTCCCACTTCCGCTTGCAGTGAGGTTTCGTTGGTACATGCTAGACAATTTTTCGACTGCATAGGGGGGGTGCTCATGTCATCTTGAGCCAAAGGTATTTGTAACTGAGTCCTAGGTGCACTGTATTTCGCTAACTTGGCACGTGGGCGAGGCTTTCGTTGAAACAACGTCGTTTTCAACGCTTGCTTGCGTATCAAGTTACTCATGTTGAGTCGATGAGGGGAACGAGGCAAAGTTCCTTCGGGGGTGCGCGTCATTTCCAACCGTTCGTCGCTTTTGCTCGTGGCGATGGGACTGATGGTCACAAAGTCCGGCACAACTTCGATCTCCTCCACTTGGCTTTCAGCACGGTTTTCAACATCGACGTTATCGTCGATCACCGGCGCGATGGTCACGACGCTCATTCCATCAGCGACACTGTCGCCGATGGCGTTCTCGTTCGATCGTTCGTCTTGCCTATAAGCATCGTCTTTACGCAGAATCTCGGTGCCGTTCAACTTGAAATGCACTTCGTTTTTGGCAAAGTTTTCGAACGTCGTCGAACGGTTTTCTTCCACGGCCGGTTCCTGATTAGCACCAAACTCTTGGTATTGCAAAGTCACCGTCGGTCTACCTTGTCCGACGCTGATCTCGTATTTCGTCGACAAGTAACCGTCGTTGTAACTGTAAGGGGACACGGAAGCAATGCCCGAGATGATGTTCTGAACGGTGTACAACAAATCTTGCATGATGAACAAGATGTTGACGCCTCCGTTGTCGATGTGCGTGTAACGAGATAACAGTTCGAAAGGCGCATTTCTCGCAGCATACTGCAGACCGTAATCTGTTGCCATTCTTGTTCTTTGAAATGGTCAAGTTGTTTTAAAAATCGTCTACTCAAGCAGATACAAACATCTTCTATTTTTATTCGGTGCGTAATTCTTCGATGTAAAACGAACTGTTCTAACGATGTATACGAATAACCTGCAAAATAAGCAAATGTTTATTAGTTAATTATAATAAATTTACTTTCCTTATATACATGAGAAACAACACTATAATCATCAAAGTTTGTTAAAAATATCAATTTAAAAACATTACAATTTAAACAACAACATGTATAAAGCTAAATTAATTCATTACAAAACGCAGTTTTCATAAGCTACGAATGGAATGTAAATCAAATGTCAATTATAAACGTGATATGAGCATTACTGTTTCAGGATTTCCACGTAAACGAATAGAAACACATGAGTGATTAAACGACAACAAGGTGCTTCACAGTAAACAATTTAGCATGAGTTTTGTAAATACGACCATTATCTTTACTTGCGGCTAGCGACAGGAATAATCATCGACGGCACTGTGATTGGCCTGTTTGATATGACATCTTAGGGGGGGGGTGTTTTGACTGATTGTGAAAAGAAAAAGTTCCAATTGACGCCACTAGTGGTGCTCTTTAATGAGAGACTGGTGATTTACGTTACTAATTTAATGATTGGTACACAGAGATCTTGTTGGTACATAACTAATTTAATTAGGTGGAAATTTTGATTTTTAGTGGCGAATTAAGAAACATTTTAATCATTTTTTTTTTAATTAAAATTATTATTATAATAAAATATTTTTACTAGAATCTAAAAAATGTGATTAAAAATTTGTTGTTTTAATTTTATTTATTTTTAGGTTTGTTTTTTTTATTATCATCCTAGCGGACGAATTCTGCTTTAACGTATTATTTTCCACGCATTTCTAGTGGCAGGAAAAATCCCGGATGTTTTGTCCACTTCCGTTGTCTTCGTGAATTGTCCCCTAAAAAGGGCACGAAAGTGTTGAGAATGTCGTCGCTATTAAAATTGCCGGCCCTTTTTGCAAACTCTTCTTCTCTATTACGAGTAATTACTTCAACTTTTCATTTTTGTTTTCCTAATTGTCAAACATAAGTATTCATTCCTGTAGTTATCGTTTTGTGCTCAAAAATTGTACTCCCCTATGCATGCATGCAGACGCCAACTATTATTTACCAATTCAATATTACGTTACAATATTTCCCTGAATTGTTGATCAATTATCAACAAATGCAAACAACATACTAAAATGTAAAAAAACAAAAATAATACATTATAGAAACTTTACAAGCTGCTTGTATAATAATAATACTCATCGTCATTGTAATGATTTGTTTTCATTGCAAATTAATTTGCTCATTAAACTATGTTTAATGTTCATCTCGAAAGCTAATTATAGTTTTTAAGTGTTATTTTTTATTATTCAGATTTCCAGTCTCGGTCGTCTTCTCGGTAGTAGTACGGAAGCATTTCACTCCAGCGCGACGAACCGAGCGGCCGATGGAACTTCGAGAGGCCAAGTGAGCATCCATTTATCAATTGACTTCATCCATTGTGCAATTATAGTTGGCTTTCAAAAGTCATTTGCATTCGTCGTGTTTCGTTGGAAAGATCGCTGCTGCTGCTAAATTTAAATCTATACAGCGATGTTGTGTGTTAAGAAAGATTCGTAGATTAACACGAATAATCGGTCACCATCAATGTATTGATTCGTTTGATCGAAGTGTTGATCTTTTTTATAGGAACGGGTTATTATGTCTAGTCAAGTGTTGAATTGTAATTTCTTGACGTTTCTTCGGTACTTTTTTTTCTGTTGCAACAACAGAAGCTGCTTTTGTGCTAGTGGTGTTCAAAATTTCAGCTCTGTAGGTCATCGAGAACTTACCAAAAAATGTGTTAAATTACAAACGATTGCAAATTGCAAACGATCATATGGTTTATAATGACATTTTTAGTTTACGTGCAGCACTTCAGCTATTTAACCATTGAATGTTTTTAGTTTTCATTCATTGTTTGTTTTTTTTAATCATGAAAAATAATGAATAACCTGATAATATATTTTGATGTACCTAATTATAGTTAGGTAAAGATTACCCTGTGGTGGACCACACGTTTGATGCCGTTGTTGTCGGTGCTGGTGGTGCAGGTTTACGAGCTGCGTTCGGATTAGTAGAAGAAGGTTTTAAAACGGCATGCATTACAAAACTTTTTCCAACACGGTCTCACACCGTTGCTGCTCAGGTTAGGAATAATTATAACATGATTTTCAGATTAATTGTTTTTCATACAGCGGCTAATTGTGTGTTTTTATGTTAATTGCATTTGTAGGGTGGTATAAATGCAGCGCTGGGTAATATGGAACCAGATGACTGGAAATGGCACATGTAAGGCATTGTTTTGTCACGTTTAATAGATACAGAAAAAAAAATAAATCACTAGTGACTTAGGAACACACTGTAAATTTTATAGTGATCATTTTAATGTATGCATTTTGGTGACTGAAATGTAAATTTTATTAGTTGACATTAATTATAATTTTGTTTAATTATAAAATTGATTTATTTTTATTTGTTACATTAAATTGAATTGATTTTGTATTTGCAGGTATGATACGGTCAAAGGTTCCGATTGGCTAGGTGATCAGGATGCTATTCATTACATGACTAAAGAAGCGCCTAAAGCTGTTATTGAGGTAGGATTATGTAATTATTGCTATAAGATTATTGTTAATAAATAGTTTAATTTGATTCAATTTTTTTCATGGCTCTAGTCGAGTCTTCTGTTAAAATAAAAAATTAATCAACCTAATTTTTGATTGAAATTTTACATGATTTTTCATAATGATGTAAATCATTATAAAAATCTTAAATAATCTGAACCTATTATAACATTTAATTATCATTATTACTATTTTTATTTTTTTGGGGGTTAATTTCATAAAAAACTTGTCGTTGTTAATAAATGGAAAATTTAGTATAACGTTAATAATCTTCTAATTTAATGTAGCAATAGTTAAAAATTTAGTATAACGCTAATAATCTTCTAATTTAATGTAGCAATAGTTAGTTTTTGTTCAGAATTTCACTGTATCTTATGTATTGTTCTTTCATATTTGTTTTTGAAATTGCAAGCGCTAACTGGAAAATGTACTAAACGAAAATTGATGTTCTCTGAAAATGTACTAACTACTAACCAAACTTCATAAAATTGGTGGAAATGAGGAGTTGGGTGCGGGAAAAACGGTATAAATCCACTCACGTCGTCATTCCTTAAAATGCATTTATTGAATCGTTTCAGACCAGTCTATAGAATAAAGACATTGGGTTGTCTATAATTTGCACTTGAGGACTTTTTGGAGGAAGAATATTGACTATTGTCAATCTGAAATTTTTTGCAATTTCTTCATTTTTCTTGTTTCACTCGCTCGTTTCCCTTTCAAAACAATGGAATCGATACTGACCTTTGAAAAAACGACGTAAAGGCATTTATAAATTAGCCTGTCAACTAAAGTTAACAGATTTATTTTTCCAAAACCTGTTCACTTTCCTTGTATAAATATACAGTTGACAGGAATGTTTTTTCATCTTAAATTTGAAGATGGCAAACGGTTTTTGCCCTGTTTCTCAAAACTATGTTTTTTGACTTACGCTGTTATTCTACCCAACTCCTCAATCGCAGTACTGTATTAAATTTGATGGTGGTTGTTTTTGGTATGGTCAATTGAAGTCATCATTCGTGTTTTAGCTGGAAAACTATGGTATGCCGTTCAGTCGTACTAAAGATGGGAAAATATATCAACGCGCTTTTGGCGGGCAAAGTTATAATTTTGGGAAAGGCGGACAAGCGCATCGATGTTGTTGCGTCGCAGATCGAACTGGACATTCTTTGTTGCATACCCTTTATGGACAGGTACGATCACTTATCATTCAACGCTGATGAACGATGTCCAATGGCTAATTATTTATGTTTTCATTATTTAGTCTTTGAACTATGACTGCAATTATTTCATTGAGTATTTTGCACTCGATTTGTTAATGGACAATGGAAAATGCTGCGGTGTGATTGCACTCTGCTTAGAAGATGGCACATTGCATCGTTTCAGAGCTAAACACACTATAATAGCAACTGGGTGATGATCGCTTTGTTTTGTTTTTAGATATTTTTAAAGTCTCGAAATATATTTATGGTGTCAATTGAATTCTGGAACTTATTTTAACATTTGTAATATTCATTAGCGGATATGGTCGTGCTTACTTCTCGTGTACTTCAGCTCATACGTGTACTGGTGACGGTTCGGGAATGGTGACGCGCGCTGGTATTCCGAATCAGGATCTCGAGTTTGTGCAGTTTCATCCGACTGGTACTTTTTGTGATATTTTGTTAAAATTGTTGGGACAGTTTCTGGATGAATTAAAAGCTTAAATTTGAAATGTGCGAAATTTTTTAGGCATATACGGAGCGGGTTGCTTGATGACCGAAGGCTGCCGTGGCGAAGGTGGGTACTTAATCAACAGCGAGGGAGAACGTTTCATGGAACGTTACGCTCCCGTCGCTAAAGATTTGGCTTCTCGAGATGTCGTTTCCAGGTCGATGACCATTGAGATTCGAGAGGGAAGGTTAGCACGTCGCCGAGCGTTTAATGTCGTGCGACCACTATTTATACTAAGAGCGTGTCACGTTAGGAGAAGTTTGCAACTTGGTTGATTTGAGAAAAGGTGTCTACAACGAGATTACCATTATCCTCGCAAAGGTCACCTATATATGACATTCAAAACATCAACAGTTTTGTTTGTTTTTTATCCTAAACAATGTGTCCTAAAAATTGTTGTGCGTGTGTGTGTACGAGTTGCAGGTTCTTTTAACTCGTGCTCTTGGTATCGAAAATTGTTTTAAAATTGTGAACCTTTCCCATTTCCAGAGGTTGTGGTCCGTTGAAGGATCACGTTTATCTTCAACTGCATCACTTGCCTCCGGAGCAGTTGGCAATACGATTGCCAGGTATCTCCGAGACTGCGATGATTTTCTCGGGTGTCGACGTCACTCGTGAACCTATCCCCGTGCTCCCCACGGTACATTACAACATGGGTGGCATTCCCACTAACTTCAAAGGCCAGGTATAGAACCGTTTTGTTGCTTTTTTTAATTGAACAACTTCGAAAAAATATAATGATATTTGAAATTGTGTCTCAAAATATTTCTTGTGTTTGTTTTTGTAATGGAAGGTTTGTCCCGAATAACGTTGCATTTAACAATTTATAGTTTTGAGTCAATTGCAAAAGAAGTATTCAGCAACACATTGATTGTCACCTATTACGTGCCCAATTTTGAAATGATATATTATGTATGTTTATATTAATGAATAATGATATATGTGTTAGGCAGGTTTGTCTATTGACAGCACTAGCTAGGCACAGTTTTCCATAATAATCTCAATATTGAATTTTTATAACATACAACATTATTCTGGGCAAGTCTTCAATTATTGATTGGCATTTATTATGATGTATGTACATAATATTTTGTATAAACAAATGTGTCATAGGCATTGAGGTACGTTAACGGACGTGACGAGATCATTCCTGGCCTGTACGCCGCTGGTGAATCGGGTTGCGCGTCGGTTCATGGAGCTAATCGTCTTGGCGCTAATTCGTTGTTGGACATCGTTGTTTTTGGTCGTGCTTGTGCGTTGACGATAGCGCAAGAAAGCAAACCTGGGGAAGCCCCACCGCCTTTGAGACAGGTTTGAATTTCAATCGATGTCTAGTTTCCATCGCTTTTAGCTTTTTCAACCTACAATTTCGTCATTTTTCAAGTGTATGTTCACCATTAATTTAGGACGCTGGAGAAGAATCGGTCGCTAATCTCGACAAGATTCGCTTCTCCAATGGAAAAATTCCAACTGCAGACTTACGATTGCAGATGCAAAAGGTACAGAACGTCATTCTCATTTTGTAAGCTCGTCTTTTGTTTATTTGTTTAGCAAAATTGTTCATCACTTGATTCTATCGTTTATTGATACAATCAGTAGGATATCACATTGTATTTTCATTACAAAAATTTGTTTCTTTGCACGCAGACGATGCAAACTCATGCTGCTGTTTTCCGCACAGCCGAACTACTTTCAGACGGTTACAAGAAAATCATCGATTTATACCAACAGTTTAATGATATCAAAGTAAATTGGATTATATTCTTTTTTAGTGTTTAGTTTTTATTTTTATCATTGTATTAGTTCAGTTTCAACAGATATTTTTAAAGATACCTTTTATTTTTCGATCGATTGTAGCTGTATGATCGCAGCATGATCTGGAACAGCGATCTCGTCGAATCGCTCGAACTGCAAAACTTACTTCTATGTGCGTTACAAACCATTTCTGGTGCCGAAGCACGAAAGGAAAGTCGCGGTGCTCATGCTCGAGAGGATTTCAAGGTCAATAATTTTATAATATTTTGTCATTTTAGTGGACATTTTTTCATTTTAAGTCCCATTGATCATCATTCGAAATTATCATTAGTGAAAGCTGTCCTACGACGTTATAGACCAGGCATTCTAAACACAGCCCGTTCCTGAATTTAATGTTTTCTTTTTTTTGTTAAATTAAACAAAAAATTTTGAAAGACAGTTTTTTTTATAATAGTTTTGGTAATTTGAATCGTTGAGTAGTTTTGTGGTTTGAATTGGTTAGAACGGTGTGATTTTATCATTGCTTCATTTTCATTAGGCTCGTCACGATGAACTCGATTATACTAAACCGCTCGACGGTCAGCAAAAGATACCGATGGAACAACATTGGAGAAAACATACACTGTCAACTGTCGATTTGAAATCCGGAAAGGTATGTTAATTTTTGTTTCTTTCTTGTTTTTGTTTAAATTGTCATATTAAATGCACTTTTTTTATCAGACAATTTCGTAGTTCACATATTCGTTTTTTTTTTGTTGCATGTTCGAACGGCTAATTTCCAAAAAAAAACTTTATAACAAAATAACATGAATAAAACATTATTACCGTTTTGTCTATATTTTAATTCCCCCTCCAATCTCAAATTTATAAGATAACATAAATTTAGACAAAACGTAAACATACCGACTCGTTTAGAGTTTAATTTAGATGCTTTCAGAAGTAAGCGTGAAGTTGTTTGGTGGACTTCAAGTATCTTAAGTTTGTGTTTGTAGTGTATTTTCCTAACAGCGTGTTTAATATTTTTCAGTTTAAACAGTTAAACCTATTAAATGTATGATGGTACAATATATTCACGTTGATTTGATCGACTTACATTGATGTACATTACGTCTTGCAGGTGAAGCTGGAATACAGACCCGTCATCGATGCGGTTTTAGACGAGAAGGAATGCAAAACGGTTCCGCCTGCAGTTCGTTCTTATTAAGAAAATATTGGTAGCACCCGGTAGGACATTTCGTTTTTTTTCGAATTCTCGATTGCGTTTCGATCAAAATTTTAGCTTTGTACATTCAGATTAAGGTTGCAGTTTTACTTGGTTCGTTCGTTAAAAGAACGTTTGGCAATTTTGAAAATAGTAGCCATCGAGTTGTCGGTGTAACTCTTTTTATTTTAGATGATAATCCATTTGGACGTTTTGTTTTTGTTATAAAAAGGGTGGTAATAAAGTTTATGAAGAACAATGACGTTTTTGTTGCAAATTTTCGTAAAAGACATGACGTTTCGTGAGGAAGTGATAACCAGTTTATTGTAACAGTGACACGTTTCAAACATAATTTGTGATTTGTATTTTGATACGAAATTTTATAAGGTTCATATTTAAAAAAACTGCTACTTAGTTTAGCATAGTCTACAGAGAAAAAAAAGTTGACAAATTTATATATGTACAAATATATACAGTATTCAAAGCCTCGATACATGTGTAACGTCGATGCGGAATTTATTCACATCTTCACTGACAAACCACGGCGTTCATCTTCATGTTTCGTATAGTCAATGTCTTTACAACATTGACCTATCACAAAAGTTGCGTGATGTGATCGTGTTAATTTTTCGATAACTAACAGCAAGTCACACATTTACGCTTTGAACTCCAAAGTCTAAAGCGTTAGGTTTTGTCCGATTTCTTCTGTTTGCAACGATCATGTTTTTTGACAAGCGTGTTGGTAAGGCACGCTTCAAACGGCGCGAAGGGTAGCATTGACGTTTGTTCGATTTCATCGATCAAACCATTTCTCCGAGCGTGTAATAGGTCGTCGTCGCCTTTCGTTCGATGTGCGGATTGAGTATTCGTATGACGTCGAAACGACCGATGGATTGAAGCGCTTTGATGAGCTCGACGACGGTGAAGTTTTCTCGTTTGCAAAGCTCGGAGAAGAGATAGCGGGTCGGACCGTGCTTGATCTTTCCTTTGCTTTCAATGTGCGACACTTTAGAAGTGGAGTATCCTACAAATGAAATATAACAAGTTTGTTATTGTTAGTTATTTATTATTACATCATCATTTATATATAAGTAATCATCTTGACGGTTAACTATTTTTAAATAGGGATTAAAGTATTTGCAATTTCTGAATCCCAAATACTGTGCAGACTCCTACTCAACGATAATAATTTCACACATTGCTCAAATCAGGTTTGGCATTTTGTAGAATACTAAATGTTGCCGTAACATATACTGTACACTTGCAGCCATTTGAGTAAAAAATAAAATTGTTTCCATTTTATCGATGGTACATTTTTTTCCAATAATTTTCAATGTTGGTGTATATTTTATATTTATGCATTAATTTAGGGGTTAATAATTTTTAAAGTAAGACATTCTGTATAAAACATTTTTTTATAATACCTAATTCGGCGGCTAGTCCTCGCCAGTCGCATTGGTCCGTACGATGCGTGTTCAACAACGTCTCAATCTCTCGTCTTTTACTTGACGGAATGCTTGATATTCTCACTGGTTCGTGGTCCACTGCAAAACAAAATTATTTGTTCGTTAAAATTTGGTTTCCAACAAACTAACGTAAAGAAGTCACGTTTTACGTTAATTTTCATACTCTTCGCTCTTACCGTGATTTGCCGTTTCTACGGTGTTCACTTTTCTATGAAGACATTCTTCATCTTCAGCGGAATCGTGCGGGAGTTTACCGGCAACTCTCATTTTCCATTGCTTGAAGATGACATAGCCGAGAAGTCCAACTACGATCAATCCCAATACTGCGCAGTACATGGAGGTGATACTTTTTTCCGAATGATGATCGTTGGGTTCTATCGTTTCTTCAGTAACGCTAGTTGGCTGGGGTACCGATTTGCGATTGATGAATCGTGGCAAATCACGCGCTGTGAGGTACATTGAAATATTCAGTATCACGACAATGATATCTTTTTGCTTGTTCATTCAACAAACTGTATGCTTACCAACGCAAACCGTATCTTGAATAGGCGTGCATGCTTGAAGCATCACTTGGTTTTCTTTGCAAATGGAACACGGCGAACATCCGAGATGACCGCTCAAGATCCCGTTGTAAGTTTCCAGCGGACACGATTGACATTCCGTGTTGTGGTGACTGCTGCATGGACGCATTGCACCATAACCGTGCGGACATAGGTCGCACAGTTTGCACCGTTCTTGAAGAAAGTCCCAGTAAAATCCACGGTTACATTCGCACACCGTGTCACGGGTGGTGTTGCACGGTTCGACGACATGAGCGTGGAGACTGCAGATGGAACACGATTTGCAAGTGGAATTGTCATCATTGGATGAGAACGTCTCTTCTTCCGTGCACGGTACGCATGGTTTGACATCTTGCGTACAGGGAACCACTGAACCGTAACCAGGTGGGCATTTCTTGCAGCATTCTGCTTTACTGCTATTTTCTACCGTACAGTCGGTGAGCGAAATCGAACCCTGCGAAACAGAAATGGAGAAAATGAAACAAAACGTTATTAAACCATATTACCGTTAAACGGTTTTAGCATGATAGGCCTATATGGAGTAAAAAATTTTGTTTTAAGAATTAAGTGTTTGATTAACTTGTATGCAATGCATAATATGCACAGCTACACAATATCTGTGTACCAGCATAAATCGAACAATACATATAAATATGTATGTTTTTTATGTATACAGTTGCTTGTTTTAATAATTAAAACCCTATTGTTTTATGGTGTACAGTTTGGTCATTCAGTCAACATGCAAGAAGCTTCTTTTATACAAGTTTCTGTTACACTCGAGTTTTCAGTGGTATTAATGTCTGTTATCATCATGTGGGGCAATCTCACCTTCCAAAGTATCTCTTCATTCCATAGTCTTTACATCTCCTTGCTCTTCCCTTTATAAACTACCAAATGTTATCTGAAAAGCAATCCAGTGACTGTGCAACTGACTTGATGCTACATGGATTCAATTTGGGGTTTGACACCTCGAATGCAGGTTTTCTCGAGGTTTTCCCGTTTCCTTCTTCTTCTCCTTCATAAAAGCCTAATTCATCATTATCGTTCTGACCTCTTCACCATTCCTTGATTTCTTTAATAAAGTCTTGTGTGCCATATATAACCAATCTTCTGGCAGTCTCGCATATATTAGTCCAAAGAGTCACTTGTTCATATTGTAGCCAAACTTACTAAAATTGATGAGCTTGTAACTGTAAGCCTTATGTTTGCCAAGAAAGGTTTTGATAACTTGAACCAACGAAGAATGTTCATTGGATCTATAAAATGTGAATTTTTTTTATGAGCCGTTTGATTTGGGGAAAAAATTTTGCTTTCAGTCTTTTCGTGCACACAAATGTGTGTAGGCTAGCCATATAATTGTGTATCGTATGGATGGTGCACGTGATTTTATTTCAAAAAATCAAGAAATGACGACGATAAAATGAAGATGGTGAATGGTGATGATGAGTTGGGGTTTTAAGAAGTAGAAAGAAACGGAAGAACACCAAGAAAACCTGTGCCCATGATGTCGGATCAGACCCCAACTGGGTCCACGTGAAACGAGTGGGAGGCAAACCCAGGACCTTTCACACCAGCAAGTCCATCACAGACTGCTATATTGTATGCAGTGGCTATGTTTGGCTTTGATGTTCAAAGTCGTGAGATGCACAGTTATTTCGTATTAATTTCGGTTCACTTGGACTTGACTTTCGCATACATGCAAGTCTGCAGTTTAGCATCTAGGGAGGGTTATGCTGTATCTCCAACCTGATAGGGCCAAACCAATGCCATTTTTGAAACCAGTGCCCTAAATTTACTCAAGAATACAGGTCTAACTTTCAAGGCAACCAAAATGTGTGTTCCCCTGTGCTCTGACCTCTGTGCAAATAGATTATAGAAACCAATTACAACGGGTCTGAAACCCATGATCTGATTCAAGTAGGCTTAATCCAAAATGCTACATTTTTTAACAGCCAGACCTAACCTGTCACTAGTCAAATCAGAGGTTTGATAAACCATCGTATATCTTATTGTTTCATGATGATACGTCATACAGTTCAACAATCATAGATCCACAAGTCAACAATTTGAAAACACCAGTAATCCAGAATACATTTTGGAACACCAGAACTAACCTACCACTTAACAAAATCAACTGTTTTATAAATATGACTAGTAAATAGCAACAATGACGGATGATTCAGCAAACAATCTGTGAACACCAGTAATCCAGAATAAAATCGTCCATGTTTGTTTTTTTCTTTTTATTTTTCCCACCAACAAGGTACCTTACCGGTAACTTTTTGAAATAAGGTGGATTAGTCATTTTTGGGAATTAAGAATCTTTATTAATATAATTCTCTCAGTATGCACCACGTTCTAAATTCATGCAGGTTCACTATAGCAAGATTATTTCTATACGTATATGTATAGAAATAATCTTGACTTTAGCAACCAGGGTAAACAATGATATCCATGGGAAACATACGTATGTTTACAGAGCTAACGCATGCAGACGCTAGGTGGCGGCCAGGGCAATCATCTCATGGTGGATTCTATATTCTTAGAAATACTTATTTATTTAAAAGCCAAAGCACTAGTGAGAAAAAATCACTTATCCATAATGGTTACAGTACCCAATAATTCTGATTCTGCCGAAATCATTCTGACAGTTGAGGTAGTTGTTATATTTTATCCAGTAACAATACATACAAGATAGTTTTGTTCTTAATTACACTTAGTACGGTTCTATATCAATTCATTATCATCCTGAATTCTGGATTCATTAAAAAATTTTTTCCAACCAATCATTGCTAATGGTTAACTACCACTACAATGGCCATCCGCTTTTATAACACACCTCGCTCTTTATATCAAAAAGCTTTTTTTATTGATAATTACACGCTTGCAGCTTCATTAATGCAATCAATTCTTCGCCGACGAGTCGAGGCGGTTAATAGATGGTTATTAATTATTTTTTTTTCTTCCTTTTCACTCCTCGACCATCATTAAGCGTTCACGTCCGACCAGCAGCGTAAATCTTTCATCAGAGGCGATGGGTGATGTTGATGCTTTATATTTTTGCTGTTGTTTAATACATATATATATTTTTTCATATTACATTTAATGATCGGAGCCTCGACCATCATTTTTTTTTATGCCCGCAGGTTGTTCTCTGTGCAACAGCAACAACATTCTGAACAGTTCAAGAACCACCATGGGTTTACCACATGTCTTGAAAGACGAGCGTGAAATTGCGAAAAGCGATTTTGCTCGAAACCTGCTTTGGCAAGTATGTTTTTTTTTGTGTGTGATGCATGAAACAAACAATGCATGTTCTCTACTTTTCTCTGAACATATTTCTTGGACAAAAGAAACTCTTGTGGTGTTAGAAACAAAAGTACAAGTGCAAGAATTTCTAGGTAACTTGCTCTTTTAGAATGTTTGGCATGCTGGGTTTTTTATGATGTGCGATCACATACAAGTTGTTACGATACGATGTGACAAATGTTGCTTCAAATTTTTGTGTCATCGATAAGACCAACTCACCTAATTTGAAATATCTATTTTTTATTATTAGTTTTATTATTTTAGAAGTACATTAAAAATGCTTTTTAAGCATACTCTTTATACAACCTACTGTCAGTCGTAACATTATATACCTGCATGGATAATGCCAAAAAAATAAAATTATTTTCGATTTTTGCATGTTTCAATTTGTACGAATTTTAATTAATGCGAATTTCTATTTGTGCGAATTTAAATGTTATGCGATCGTTGAGTAATTCGATATTTGATTTATGCGAGTTTTGAGTATAAAACTCCATTTTTGATTTCCGAAATTTTCGATATGTTATTATTTTTTACATTGGACTTATACGGTTTT
The DNA here is from genome assembly GCA_034695005.1 of Cryptops parisi. Taxonomy (NCBI): domain Eukaryota; kingdom Metazoa; phylum Arthropoda; class Chilopoda; order Scolopendromorpha; family Cryptopidae; genus Cryptops; species Cryptops parisi. The sequence continues at coordinate 7,514 of JAQIWH010000104.1, read as the reverse complement.
GATTTATGCGGTTTTGTTTTGCTATGTTTGGGTGGGGGGGGGGTGTAAATGCTTAAGTTGTAATACATAAGCTTGAAGTGTTATGTTAAACACAGTGTTGGTGGAGGTCCCTATTAGTCACTTTGACAATAAGTGAATTTCAAATAAAAGTTTTCATGACAATGTTTCAATGCTATAGTTTGTATGTGCAATACAAAAAATGAACCGAAAAGTGATCATAACCCTATTCACCTGTACCTGTACATAGGTAAAAAGTATTATGTCCTATATAGAATATACTGTACACGGTGTCTGCAAACCTCAAACTTGTCAACTGCATTTCGGAACACATTTGCAAGGAGGACTATATTTAGAAAAACTTCATAATGCTTAACGAATTATGAAAGTTGCTGAAAGTTGTCAATACCTATATTTTGAATAAATATATGCTTATAAACTTAATACAGTACATTTATTTGTATTTTGCGCTATTTCAACAAATAGTGACTTTTGGGACACCTTGTATTTTGTATGTTCGCCGTGGTTATTTTGATGATCATCATGTTTGTATGGGTAGCTGAAATGTTGTGATATTAATTCGTTTTGTTTTATTATTAAATCGGTTCATTTTATCCAACTGTGAATTTTTATTACACTTTCACAAAAAAAGTACTGTATTCTGATACTTTGCCTTCAATTTAGTTGTAAAAACAGTTTTATTACTGCTTAAAAAAAAAACAAGATTTTTTAGCATCTATTTTTATTAAATCCTTACAGTATCTTCAATACTTAAAAAAAACACACACACCTTACTTATATACGTTTTAAAATTGGGGGGTTATTATCTGATCTGAACCATAGACCAAATTGTACCGAGAGTAATCTTTCGGCAACACTATCAAACAATCCATCTTTATTTATTTTGTACTTTAACAACCCCACTATTTGTCATGTAGGGTGGATAAGAAGTCGAGGGGATATTAGATGTAGGGGTAAAGTTTACTTGTACAACAAAGTGCGTACGTACAACTATCTTGGGCTCCTCGAGGTAGCGGTCTCGTCAAAGACACACACACACATAGGGGGCCATTGTCCCCCATGTGTTTACAACCCTTGTATCCAGAGAGGGATAATTTGTAGGGGGGGGAGGTAAAATTGTACCCTAGTAGTGGGGGAACAACCCTGTAATCCAAGCGGAAATGTTTTCCAAGGGCTAAACCCGAAATTTTCGACGGGGGTTGGTCAGAGTTTCCGCTTATTTGCCCGAATGGAATTTTCATTGTCACAAATATGTGTATTGGTGTCTGGTTTATTTCTTGAATATTCCGATTATCTACTCAGGTTTAGCGTTTAGAAGTAAAATAAAATGGTACATAATCTGTATTGTTTTGGTAATGTACATTACTGGACTTTTGGTGACGAATATTGGATTTTTTGGACGAACGTCCGAGTATTTCATCGAAAAAAAAATATGAATGTCCACTGCACATAAATTTCAATATACAACAATTTCAATGTGACAAGTACTTCGGTAATAATTAAACCATGCGTATTAGTACAAATTCTGTAAATTCCATTATTATTATTATTATTATTATTATTATTTCATCATGTAGTACCGTATATTCTCTATATTGTAAGTAACATAAATTTTACATTATACTACTGTATACTATATTTCATATAATTTTTTTGATGTTTATTATACTGTATCTCAATTTTTACATACATTTTATGTTAATTTTAGGAATAGGATGTATACTGTTTATGTTAGCATATATTGCATATTAGAGAAAAACGTTATATATTTGGTTGATACGACATTTTGCATTATTTAAATTTAGTGGTAGTTTTTAATCGATGTGGTGTTTAATAAAGATACTTTTGTTATGTATACGTTATAACCAAAAATTTAAGTATTAAAATATTAAACAAAATCTACAAACCCATTTAGTGCAATAAAAAAAAATTGATTAGCTAGGAGTTGAAATTAGAACCGGATATTCCTCAAATTTGTTTGCCTCTGAAAAAATCCGATTCAATTTTGAACTTGCTCATATTTTTAATGTTATTTTACATTAGAATTTTTAAAGAGAAGTTTTTAGAAATTTATAAACATTACGAAGAATTTGTAAAGTTATAAAATACCAATAATAATAATAATACCATATAATAATGATGATAATTCAAGGTTGAAAATATCCATTCCATATAGCAATACGAATTACCTTAACAATTCTGTACAGGTTGAGTACATTCTAGGTTTTTGCTTATAAACATTGAATTCAGAGAATTTGTAAAGTAAAAAGAAATTATAACAAGCTAACTTTCAATTATATACACTTGGCGTTCACAGTGCATTTGCTTTGAGTACAACTTAAACAGTAAATACAAAAAAAACTTAATATATCCACTCACCTTAGTTATTGTAAGGTACGCAACGAATATTATGGCGAACAGCATCATTTTCTTCTTGTAATGGTTTTGTTTTCCCACTTTTCAGTCATTCAAACCGAAGACAAGAAAGTCTTGAAGAAACCGTAACCACATGGAACCATGGTACTACACTCTTACTACAAACAAAATGGAAACAAACAACAGTCCTCTTTGCCAGTGAGTGTTTACTGTAAGTATGTTTGGCACCTTTTGAAAAACCACTTGGAAAGTACGTAATGTAAGTCGAGCCTACTTGCAAGCAGCCGACCAACCAGATGGCGTAAAACCATTACCTGTGGCTATGGAATAGCTGGTTGGTTCGAAAAACTTGCCAGACTACTTTTTCGCACTTAGGTACTCTTTTTTTTTCTCTTCCAAACTTCCCCTCTTGTAATATTATGTACTCTTTCTTTTTCTTGTAAGTTTTTTTTTTTTGTAAGTCATCATTCTTGATGCACAATGAGCAGATTATAGCGTAAACTACACTAAAATTCCATTAACGTATAAAAGAATCCGCATTGTACTAGCTGCTTTGCGAATTCAATTACGTACTAAAAAGTATGTGGTACGAAAAAAAGTATGTGGTGTATATAAAGAAATGAATGTTATTTATTGTTTAATTTTTTTTTTTTTAAATGTTTTTTTTTTATGAAAAATGGTTTATTTTTTTAATTATGTATTTTTCACTATGAAAATAATTTACAAATAAAATAGTTTTAATTGAATTTTTTTTTCTAAATTATTCTAAGGGCTTACAAAAAGTGTGTATTGTTTTATTGTGAAAAAAAAATTATTGTTTACATTAATTTATACAGTATTTTCAACAAGATGAACCATAATATAGTACATAATATACACACGTTTATGTAATGTAGTACCCAAATATTGGGGTACATTATAATGGATAATACAAAAATTGTTCTTGAGAAATATGCACGTAAGCGAATAGTCAAACTTTACATAGTTAAACATGAAACCAGTTGCATATATAATACTAGTGAGCGTCATATATTTACATTTTAATGTAAATGTACAAGTGCAAGAAAGAGTTACCGTTCATATTGTACCTGTATTGTATTGTACATGTATTCATATTGTAAAACAGCACAAATACACTTTGTATTTTATTTCTGTGTACACATTTAGTGAACATAACATTTAATTGTGCAGTATAGTACAAGGAAAACTTCATATTTTTTGTACAAGTATGTCATACTGTACTTAAGATTATTCATTACAGTTTATAAACTGTATAAAGTGATTTTTAAATGTATTAGATTTGTATTAATATTGCAATAACAACTTGCTATGTTTTATTGCACTGTATAGGTTGTAACGAATACTGTACGTACAAGAGACACTAAACATGAAGAGTAGGTCTACTTTTGAATTAATTCTGTACTGTATTGAGGCATTTGTGCATCATTTATTGTAAGTAGGCATTATCATTATTAGTGACATTTCACATATAGTCACATTTTACATATTTTATTTTACGTATTTCATCTTCAGTTATAATCCTAATATCGTACAATGTATTGTGTTTGTCTACGACAGAAACTTCAAACATGCTGACATGCCCCCTAAATTCGACGTTCATAACCACTTTAGCTGAATATAAATAAAGTAAAAGTAAACACTAGTCTTGCAACTCGTTTACGTCTATATTTTAAATATCTACGTTTTTATATAAAAACATAGTTTTTAAATTTAATTTTAATTAAAAATATATAGTTTAGATTTTACAGTAAATTCTCACTTACCCTAGTCAAATAAGCTGAACTCTCAAGCAACCGATACTCAAATGGCTTTGATGAATGTGTAGTAAGCTTATTTAAGTCAAGTATAGATATTATATATACCGATATAGTAAATAAACTCTTGCTAATCGTGACATTCTTTTCACAAAGGGGTAAATGCAAATCTTTAATTTTTTTTATGAAACAATGTTACAATGGGTCTACTGTATGTAGTACAGTAAACAAATATATGACAATGGGAAAAAAAAAATTCTATTAGTGCGTACTATATGGTATTTTAGACTGTCACGTTGGCTAATCTCAGTGCTGTACCTCATCTTTTTATATGTCAGGACTGGAGGCTGGATTATTAAGAGCCGGATTAGCAAGAGTTTACTGTACTTGGCGTAGTAGGAAAGTAGGATTAACAAGATAAAACAAAACAGTACAATTTAATAATGTAGCAGGAAAAAAAAGTAACTTTTATTATAAAGTTTGAAAACTTTGGAACATGGGGCAAAAATTGCTGACCCTCAAATTGATACCAAAAAACTGTGACTTGGTCACAAATCAAATGGACTTTTCTCAGAATTAACTGTTATTCAGTCGCAGACCCATGCCGAATGGTAGTCTATATAGATCACACATTATATAATGTATATGATTTTATGATAAGATTCGTTAGTTTTAGTATACATTACATATTAACATACTTTAGTATGCATACAATACAAGTAGAGTACATTTTATTTTTTTATTTTATTATTATGCATCCCAGATAAGGGACAAAAATTTAGACGAGTACATATAACAACACAAATAACACACTTTATCGTTTATTTCTTTGTAATGGCAATTCGATTACAATGCATCACACGCTTTGGTGTTTGTCTTCAGCGTTGGGCAACCACCACCACCACCGAAACAAGTCTCACCACGCAATGCCAAGTCCTAATTGCAAGTGGCAGCCATCGCTGCAGGCTGCAATTTCAACTTAACACCATCAACATGGCAAAAGGCAGCCATTTCGTGTTCCCCCCTGTTATTAACCTCACAAGACGAAGAAGAAGAAGGGTTGATGGAATTCAATTCCTAACTTGTTTTTTTCTTCTTCTTCTTCTTCTTCCTTTGGTAGTAGTAGTACTCCTCTTGGTGGTGGAATTATTATCAGGGAGCGGAATTAAAATGTTCCCTAAGATTTATTAATTGAGAGAGAGGGGAATGCGTGGCTAAAACCGAAAAGTCAACCTTTAATGAGCTCATCGGTACAAGAGCGTACAACCGTAAATCATGTCTTGTGCGTGTGAACAAGGTTTTTTATTACTCCTTATTATTCAGTTACCAAAAAAAAAGGAAGAAGATATGTAATAGAAAAGTGTACGTTGCAGGTACTTGATGCTTAACAAAAAAATAACACTATTATTTAATGCTTTTCGTTAATGACACACACAAATACCAAATTGGTCTGGTGTTACAGTTTTCTTGTTTTATTTTGTGTGTACAGAATGTCCCAAAAGTCTCTATACATAGGGTCACAGGAAAAATTTTAAATTAACATTTTTTTTTTGAAAATGTAATTCGATTGTCAAAGTCATTTTTTAAAAAAGTATCTGATTAAAAAAAAAAAAAGGAAAAAAATTATGAACTTAGACTTTTGGAACACTCTGTATACATTTGTCTCTATACGTGGGGTCACAAATAAAAATTTAAATTCAACGTTTTTTTTTAGAATACCTAATTCGATTGACGAAAGTCATTTTTAAAAGGTATCTGATAAGGCAGAAACTATAACCTAGACTTTTGGGACACCCTGTAGATACCTTACACTGCTTTGCATAGCATGAAACCAAAGTATGAAATTAACTAATGTCACTATAAAATGTCTATTTTTGTTTTCATCTTTCCACCTGTATAAAAAATTGTTTCAAAAACTAATTATTCTAACAATATAATTTGCTTGGTTTGTATGTTTGTATGTCTGTCACACTGAAATCAGAAAAAACATTTTGCAGATGCACCTGTAGATGCAGGTGCTGCTCAATTATTACTTTCAATACAATACACTAGAATGACGTCATTTAAAATGTTTCCGTCATTGTTGACGGACATATAGCTAGTGTTTTTAATATAGACATGTTTCGAGGTATATCTTTACCATCTCATCATCATCATCATCAGTGCAAATTTTACTGACATATTTTTATTTTATTTAGAAGTATCATCATTTCTTACAAATAGTGTTTTATATTTCACAATAGAAATTTCTTCTTCTTCTTCTCATCTTTGAGTTGATGTGGGAAAAAGTTACCTCGAAACGTGTCGTGTTTAAATCGATTTTGTTCACTTAGAAAACTTCAAATGAAAATATATATATACATAGATAAAAAAATATTTTTACTGAAAAATACATCGACCAATGATTTATGAAGCTACAAATTTTCATTTGTCTCGCTGTCACGTGATTAAGGTGTACATAAAACGATGTTCATTAATGTATCACGATATTTTCTGGTTTTTATAAAAGGATGTATGTGTAAAAATTACACATTGTAAATAAATTTTTTCGTTGTTTTTTATTGTAAAACGAATGTACTGTAAAATGTGCATTTTTTAAGCTAATGTAATGTACACAATGTACAATACTTTTTATCTCATTACACACTCTGAAGTACACGTTATAGAAAGATTTCCTCTTCAATTAATAAAACCATGTGTTAATATGTCTTCGTTATAACGCGATTAAAATATTTATGACGAGGATTTTGGTTCAAAAACGCATTAACAACTATTTTACAACGATTTTATAACAAAGTTATAACTTTTGAAAATGGTGTTAATAATATAATGAGGATTTGGTTTTAAAAAAGTTATTTCGTAAAGAGCATTGTTTTTATGAACTTGTTGCAATGAAGATCTTGCTTTATGAAACGATTCATTGAAAACGTGAAAAACTCGTGCGAAAGGGCACTTTTTCAAGCAATTTGCCCCCAAAATTGTTTTCAACACATTTATCGGAATGGAACAAACTTTCAATCTTTCAAAAGGCACGTTTTAAATTAATTCGGCTGAATACATTATACGTTGCAAATTGAATTGAAAATGCTTTTCAAAAAACAAGCTATTGAATATCGTTATAACGAGGATCTTGCCCTCCCCCTTGCAAAAAGATAAATTAACGCATTATAACGAAACTTTTCCTTAGTAGATAACATCGCATTAAAAACACTATGTGAACCCAAATTACTAATAATAAATCCGAATATAGTATGTGTGTAATCGCGCAAAACAAAACTCCGAAATTTTTGCGTGTGACATCGCGTCACAATACAAAAACACCAAATTTTAATCAACGGGGTGCTT